>CAKNYM010050674.1:51277-67284 GCA_932195095.1 Andricus curvator
GAAGAAAGATGAATTTTCTGCCACAAAAGATGAATTTTTAAACAAAACAATTGATTTTTTTAGAAGACAGTTGAATTTTCAACAACAACAAAAAAAGACGTTTCTACTAAAAACGATGAACTTTTAACCCAAAAGGACGATTTTTCTATTCAAAAGGACAAATGTTTTTAAAAAAAAGTTGAATTTTCTCCCAAAAAGACGAATTTTCAACATAATACTTGAATTTTTAACCAATTCGTTGAATTTTCAACCAATTTGTCGAATTTTTAAATAAAAAAATTGATTTTTTAGAAGACAGTTGAATTTTCAGCAACAAAGTTATTTATAACCCGAGAAAGATGAATTTTCAACGATAAATTTTTAAACCAAAAGGACGAGTTTTCTATAAAAAAATATTTGAATTTTTAACCAAATAGTGAAATTTTTAACCAAATCGTTGAATTTTCAACCAATTCGTCGAATTTTTAAACAAAAAAAATTGATTTTTTAGAAGACAATTGAATTTTCAGCAACAAAGTTTTTTATAAACCGAGAAAGATGAATTTTCAACCATAAAAATATTTTCTACTAAAAACATTGGATTTTTAAGCCAAAAGGATGAATTTTCTATTTAAAAGGACAAATGTTTAAAGAAAGTTGAATTCTCGACCAAAAAAGACGAATTTGAAACAAAATAGTTGGATTCTCAACCAAAACAGATTAATTTTCAACAAAAGAGATGAGTGTTTAAGCTAAAAAGTTGAATGCTTTCGAAAAATTTGAAACCAGAACAGATGATTTTTCAACCAAATAGTTGAATTTTGAAAGAAAAATCTTATTTTTGAACAAACCGTTGTATTTGCGACCAGATAGCTAAACTTTCAAATAAAAGAGATGAATTTTCAACAAAATATTTGAATTTTTAAACAAATAGTTGAATTTTCAACATAAAAAGATGATACTTTCAACCAAATGGTCGAATTTTCAAAGAAAAATGATTAAAATTCAACTAAAAGCAGTTGAATTTTCAACATGAAAGTTAATTATAAACCGAAAAAGATGAATTTTCAACAACAAAAAAAACTTTTCTACCAAAAACGATGAATTTTCAACCTAAAAGAACGAATTTTCTATTCAAAAGGACAAATTATTTTTTTAAAGTTGACTTCTCGACCAAAAAGACGAATTTACAACAAAATAGTCAAATCCTTAACCAAAACAGATTAATTCTCAATAAAAGAGATGAGTTTTTATTCTAAAAAGTCGAATGTTTTAGGAAAGAGTTCACTTTTAGACTGGAAAAGATGAATTTTCCACAAAAAAAGTTAGTTTTCCACCAAGAGAAATGATTTTTCAACCAGATAGTTGAATTTTTAACCAAATCGTTGAATTTGCAATGAAATGGTCGAATTTTCAAACCGAGAGGATTAAACCTCGACCAAAAATTGTTTTATTTTTAACCAAATAGTTTAATTTTTAATTCAAAAGGACGAATTTTGTATAAAAAAGACGAATGTACAACCAAAAAGTTGAATTCTCGACCAAAAAACAACTTTTTAACCAAATACTTGAATCCTCAACCAAAACAGATTGATTTTTCACAAAGTAGTTGAATTTTAAACCAAAAAAGATGAATTTTCAACAAAAGAAATGAGTTTTCAAGCTAAAAAGTCGACTTTTTTTTTAGAAAACAGTTAACTTTTAAACCGGAAAAGGTGAATTTCCAACAAAAAAGTTAATTTTCAACCAAATAGTTGAATTAAAAAAAAAAAATTTCAACGAAACCATTGCATTTACAACCAAACAGTTAAAATTCCAAAAGAAAGAGAGCAATGTTCAAGAAAATACTTGCATTTATAACCAAATAGTAGATTTTTTAACCAAATCGCTGAATTTTCAACCAAATAATTGAATTTTAAAACCAGAAAATTAATTTTTTTTGAGAAAAAAGTTGAATTTTCAACAATAAAGTTAATTTTAAACCAAAAAAGATTTATTTTCAATTTAAAAAAAAAGGATTTTGTGCTTGAGCAGGCTTAGATGGCCGAACAAATTATCTTTATTTAAATGAGTCTTTAATAACAAAAGTTTTTCATAAAAAAAAGACTTTCCAATTTAAAGTCACCTAAACTTGAAAGCTTTCAAGATCTTAACTTTCAATTTGGAACTTTCATCGAATCAGTTTTCTGACCTGAATTTTATAATTGAAAAATTCAGTTGTATGAAATATCGCCACTAGAGAACCATTAAAATAATTAGCACAGAAAGAACGACCTGAAAGAAAATCTAAGCACTTTTTTAAGGAGATTTGGACCTCTCTTTTCAAAAGGTCTGACCACGTATTCTTCGACAGTATTTTTTCTAATTCATAAAATTCAAAGCTCTAAAGGCAAACAATGTATAGATTAATTTTCTACCAAAACAGAGGCATTTTTAACGAAAGAGTTGATTTTTTAAACTAAAAAGTCAAATCTTGTAGAAAAACTTTTTTTTTTACTTTTAAATCCAAAAAGATCAATTTTCAATCAAAAAGTAAATTTTCAACCAAGAAAGATCATTGTTCAACCAAACAATTTAATTTTCAAGAGCAACTAAAATTAATATTGGTCCGAACATTTAGAATTATATAGTTGCACTTTAAAGCAAAAGAGACTGATTTTCAAAGAAATAGTTCAATTTTCAACCAAAGAGATGAATCCTCAACCAAAAAATGAATTTTTAGCAAAGTAGCTCAACTTTCAACCAAGTAGATTAATTTTTGACCAAAAAGTATGACTGTTTAACGAAATAGTTTAATTTTCCACAAAATAGTAAAATTTGCAACCAAATAGTAGAATTTTTAACGACAATAGATGAATTCGGAACAAAAGAAAAGATTAAGTTTCAACCAAAAAAGATGACTTTTTAAAAAAAGGTTGAATTTTCAACAAAATAATTAAATTTTCAACAAAACAGTAGAATTTTTAGCCAAATGACTTTACGAGTTTTTAACCCTTCGGAATTAACTTTCAACCAAAAAAGATTACTTTTTAACAAAATAGTGGAACTTTCAATAAAAAAAGATGACTTTTTAACAAAATAGTTTAATTTTCATCAAAATAAGTAAACTTTCAACATGGAATTAGAATTTTTAACCGAAAGAGATAAATTATGGACCAACAATATGATAATATACTTTTATATTTGAAAGAATTAACTTTCAACTATAAAAGATCAATTTTCCACCAAAAGATAAATTTTTAATCCAAAAGGACGAATTTTCTATCCAAATGACAAATGATCAACAAATCAGTTGAATTTTCTACCAAATAAGATGACTATTTAACAAAATAGTGTAATTTTCCACAAAATAGTAAAATTTTCAACCAAATAGTAGAATTTTTAACGAAAATAGATAAATTCGGAACAAAAGAAAATATTAAGTTTCAACCAAAAAATATGACTTTTTAAAAAAAGGTTGAATTTTCAACAAAATGATTAAATTTTCAACTAACCAGTAGAATTTTTAACCAAAATAGGTGAATTCTGAACCAAAAATATACTAGTAGGCTTTTCAATCATAAAAAGAATTAACTTTCAACCCAAAAATATGAATGATCAACAAAACAGATTACCTTTTTTTAAAAAAGATGAATTTTCAACCAGAAAAGATAACTTTTTAACAAAAAAGTTGCATTTTCAACAAAATGATAAATTTTTCAAGCAAACAGAATTTTTAGGCAAGAGACATGAGTTCTGAACCAAAAATATACTAGTAGGCTTTTCAATAATAAAGAGAATTAATATTCAACCGAAAAAGATAAATTTTCAAGCAAAAAAGATGACTTTTTTAAAAAAAAAGCTTGAATTTTCAGCAAAACAGTATAATTTTTAGCCAAAAGAGATGAGTCCTGAACCAAAAATATAATAATAGGCTTTTCAATAATAAATAGAATTAATATTCAACCAAAAAAGATAAATTTTCAACCAAAAAAGATTACTGTTTAATGAAAAAGTTTAATTTTTAACCAAACTGTAGAATTTTTAGCCAAAAGAGATGAGTTCTGAAACAAAAAGTATACTAGAAGGCTTTTCAATAATTAAAAGAATTAATTTCCAACAAAAAAAGATGAATTTTTAACTAAACAGAATTTTTATCCATAAGAGATGAGTTCTAAACTAAAAATATACTATTAGGCTTTTAAATAATAAAAATAATTAACTTTCAAGCAAAAAAGATGAAATTTCAATAAAAAATATGACTTTTTAATAAAAGAGTTGAATTTTCAACAAAATAATCTAATTTTTTAACCAAACAGTAGAATTTTTAGGCAAAAGAGATGAGTTCTGAACGAAAAATATGCTAGTAGGCTTTTCAATAATAAAAAGAATTAACTTTTAAGCAAAAAAGATGAATTTTCAGCCAGTAAAGATAAGTTTTTAATAAAAAGTTGAATTTTCAACAAAAATAATAACATTTTCAACCAGCAGTAGAATTTTTAGCCAAAAAGGATTAATTCTGAACCAAAAATATACTCGTAGGCCTTTCAATAATAAAGAGAATTAATTTTTAACCAAAAAAGATGAACTTTCAATCAAAAAAGATTACTTTTTAATAAAAAAGTTGAATTTTTAACCAAACAGTAGAATTTTTAGCCAAAAGAGATGAGTTCTGAATCAAAAATATACTAGAAGGCTTTTCAATAATAAATAGAATTAACATTAAACCAAAAAAGATTAATTTTCAATACAAAAAGATGAATTTTCAATACAAAAAGATGACTTTTTAACAAAAAAAATAGAATTTTTGACAAAGTTAATAATAAACCAAGAAAGATGAATTTTCAACAACAACAAAAATACTTTTCTACTAAAAACTATTAATTTTTAACACATAATTTTCTATTCAAAAGGACAAATGTTTTTAAAAAAGTTGAATTCTCGACCAAAAAAGACGAATTTTCAACAAAATATTTGAATTTTTAACCAAATAGTGGAATGTTTAACCAAATCGTTGATCTTTCAACCAAGTGGTCGAGTTTTTAAACAAAACAAGTTATTTTTTAGAAGACAGTTGAATTTTCAACAACAAAGTTAATAATAAACCAAAAAAGATGAATTTTCAACAACAACAAAAATACTTTTCTACTAAAAACGATTAATTTTTAACACATAAGGAAGACTTTTCTATTCAAAAGGACAAATGTTTAAAAAAAAGTTAAATTCTCGAACAAAAAAGACGAATCTTCAACAAAATATTGGAATTTTTAACCAAATAGTGACATTTTTAACCAATTCGTTGAATTTTCAACCAAGTAGTCAAATTTTTAAACAAAAAAATTGATTTTTTAGAACACAGTTGAATTTTTAGCAACAAAGCTATTTATAAACCGAGAAAGATGAATTTTCAACGATAAATTTTTAAACCAAAAGGACGAATTTTTTATTCAAAAGGACAAATCTGAAATAAAAGTTAAATTATCGACAAAAAAAAAGGAATTTTAAAAAAAATATTTGAATTTTTAACCATATCGTTGAATTTTCAACCAATTCGTCGAATTTTCAAACAAAAAAATTGATTTTTTGAAGGCAGTTGAATTTTCAGCAACAAAATTATTTATAAACCGAGAAAGATGAATTTTTTATTCAAAAGGATAAATGTTTTAAAAAAAGTTGAATTCTCGACCAAAAAATACGAATTTTCAACAAAATTTTTGAATTTTTAACCAAATAGTGGAATGTTTAACCAAATCGTTGAATTTTCAACCAAGTGGTCGAGTTTTTAAACAAAAAAATTTATTTTTTAGAAGACAGTTGATTTTTAAGCCACAAAGTTAATTATAACTCGAGAAAGATGAATTTTCAACAATCAATTTATAAGCCAAAAAGACGAATTTTTTATTCAAAAGGACAAATGTTAAAAAAAGTTGAATTCTCGACCAAAAAAAGACGAATTTTCAACAAAATAGTTGAATCCTCAACCAAAACATATTAATTTTCAACAAAGTAGTTAAATTCTCAACGGTGAAAGATGAATTTTCTACCACAAAATATTAATTTTTAAACAAAACAATTGATTTTTTAGAAGACAGTTGAATTTTCAACAACAAAGTTAATAATAAACCAAGAAGGATGAATTTTCAACAACAAAAATATTTTTCTACTAAAAACGATTAATTTTTAACACAAAAGGACGAATTTTCTATTCAAAAGCACAAATGTTTTTAAAAAAGTTGCATTCTCGACCAAAAGAGACGAATTTTCAAAATAATATTTTAATTTTCAACCCAATAGTGGAATTTTGGACCAAATCGTTAAATTTTCAACCAAGTTTTTGAATTTCTAAACAAAAAAATCGATTTCTTTGAAGATAGTTGAATTTTCAGTAACAAAGTTAATTATAACCCGAGAAAGATGAATTTTCAAAGATAAATTTTTAAACCAAAAGGACAAATGTTAAAAAAAGTTGAAATTATTTATTATTATTCTGAATCAAAAATATACTCATAGGCTTTTCAATAGTAAAGAGAATTAATTTTTAACCAAAAAAGATGAATTTTCAATAAAAAAAGATTACTTTTTAATAAAAAATAATTCTTAGAAGACAGTTGAATTTTCAGTAACAAAGTTATTTAACCCGAAAAAGATGAAAAATTTTTTATTTAAAAGGACAACTGTTAAAAAAAGTTGAATTCTCGACCAAATTTTAATTAATAAGAATTTTTAAGAATTTTCAACGAAAATAGATGATTTTTCAATAAAAAAAGATAACTTTTTAATAAAAAAAAGTTGAATTTTCAACAAAATAATCAAATTTGCAACAAAAAAATGTGAATTTTCAATAATATATTTTTATTTTATTATTTTATTTTTTTTATTAATTTTTTTTTATTATTATTATTACTACAATAATCAAACATCAAAAAATTAAACAAAATTAACTTTTATTTTAATAATTTAATAATTTTCAACAAAATAGTTAATTTTTTAACCAAATAGATGAATTCTTAACTGAAATGATGAATCTTCAACAAAAAAATGAACTTTGAAGAAATTAGCTTATATATCTAGCTATATATAATTTATAAAAAAAAAATTTATAATTTTAACTTTGAAGGTTAATAGTTTTATTGACTTAAAATTATTATTAATAATATTATTAGAATAATTATTAATATTTTAATATTTTATATTTTAATATAATAAATTTTGAATTAAAAATAAGTTAATAAAACTTTTAGATTCATAATCTAATAATATAAATAAAAATAAAAAATAGTGAAAAATAGTTAAAAAAGAATTCATTCTCGACCAAAAATGACGAATTTTCAACAAAACTAGTTTACATTCATTTATTTTATTTGGAAATGAATTTCAATAAAATACCATAAAATTAATTTTTACTTCAATACTTTTGATTTATACATGGCTTCGCATGGATACCCTCTCACGATGCAGAATAAATAATTCTGTAAAAAATTGAGCCTATTCGTTGAAAAATAGCCAGACTCTAAATTTTTCAATCGAAATTGTTTAAATAATTAATAATTCTTGTACATTTACAAAACATAGTGAAAATTCATCGGAAAGACAATCTTAGTTGATTCCGCAAATAAATTGTTCTGAATGTGTTTATGAAAATTGTTTAAATAATTAATAATTATTGTAAATTTTCAAAGTATCATAAGAAAGAGCTATTTGAAAAAACATTCTTTATTGATTCCGTAAACAAATTGAGCCTATTCTTAAAAAAAGCCAAACTCATTATTTGTTGATCAAAATTGTTTAAATAATTATTCATTCTTTGAAATTTGCAGAGGATTCTAGCAAAAAGTAATTGGAAAGCTATTTATGTTTATGAAAATTGTTAAAATAATTAACAATTATTGTAAATTTGCAAAGTAACATAGGAAAGACTTATTTTTAATACATTCTTTTCGGTTCTGTAAACAAATTGAGCCAATTCGTTAAAAATAATGATATTACTATTAATAATTCTTGTAAATTTACAAAGCAGCATATAAAATAGTCATCGAAAAGACATTCCTAGTTGATTCCGTAAACAAATTCTGCCTATTCCTCAAAAAATAGACAAACTCTGAATATGTTTAGGAAAATTTTTAAAATAATTAATAATTATTGTATATTTTCCAAGTATCGTAGAAAAGATTTATTGGGAATACATTCTTTCTTTATTCCCTAAACTAATTGATCCAATTCGTTGAAAAATGACCGTGCTCTTAATTTGTTTATGAAAATTGTTTAAATAATTAATAATTTTTGAAAATTTGCAAATCATCATACAAAAAAGTAATTGGAAAGACATTCTCAGCTAATTGTGTAAAAAAATTTAGCATATTTGTTAAAAAATAGCCAAACTTTAAATTTCTGTATCAAAATTGTTTAAATTATTATTAATTCTTGTAAATTTACAAAGCAACATAGAAAAGAGTCATCGGAAAGACATTCTTAGTTGATTCCGTAAACAAATTGAGCTTATTCGTTTATAGAAATTGTCATTATAGAAAATAGTCATCAGAAAGACCTTTCTTAACATCATAGAAAAAAGTAATCTAAAAGATATTCTTACTTAATTCTGTACAAAATTGAGCCTATTCGTTGAGAAATAGCCAAACTCTTAATTTTTCAATCAAAATTGTTTAAATAATTAATAATTCTTGTAAATTTATAAAGCAACATAGAAAAGAGTTATCGGAAAGATATTCTCAGTTGACTCCGTAAAAAAATTGTGCCTATTCCTTAAAAAATACCCAAATCCTAAATATTTTTTTGAAGACTCTTTACATAATTAATAATTATTGTAAATTTGCAAAGCTTCATAGAACAGAGTCATCGGAAGGATATTCTTAGTGAATATTGTAACAGAAATTTAGCCTATTCGTTGAAAAATAGCCAAACTCTGAAGTTGTTTATGCAAATTGTTTGAATTATTAATAATTATTGTAAATTTACGAAGCAACATAGAAAAGTGTCATCAGAAAGACATTCGTAGTTGACTTTGTAAACAAACTGTACCTATTCCTTGAAAAATAGCCAAACTCTAAATATGTTTATGAAAATTGTTAAAATAATTAATAATTATTATATATTTGCAAGCTATCGTAGAAACGAATTATTGGAAATACATTCTTTCTTCATACCCTAAACTAATTTATCCTATTCGTTGAAAAAAGGCCAAGGTCCTTCTGAAAAGTTAAACAAAAATGTAAATTTGGTTTTTAAATAAAAAATTAACAAAATTTATCATAAAAAATCCAAACACAATAAAAAAATAAATGGTACTCAAAATTTCGAAAGTTTCAAACATTTTGAAATATAAATGAACTATGACAAAAGCGTTAAATCGAAAATGAATCTTTCAAAATACGAATAAAATATTAAAAATGTTAATTAAAAGCCTTCTTTTTAAAAAATGCGTGAAAGGAATCGATATATACCGAAGTATAAATGCATATACTTCCACTAAGCTTCTTATGAAAACAAACATCTCGAGTTCAAATAAACACAGATCGCCCATGGTCGATGAGAGCGCCTTATGGTTAACTAAGTAACGGTAACGGTAACTAAACGACGAATACCAACTTTCAAAGATAGGAATAGTTGAATCCTTTCATCTACCATTGAATCGTTTCATCCTACTGTAAAAAAAATATTATTGAAGAATACAGTCTCTTGTTATCAAAACGTCCTCGGCTCGGGTGGTCCCGTCTCGATAATCACACTAAAATTCAAAATACATGTACTCTGATAAGACATTGTGATTGTTGCAGTGGTTTAACATGCCGAACATTATCAGAATTGGGTTCCTCGGGCTTGCATCATCCGGCAGAAGCTGTCAGGAAAGTTTCCGAAAGAATATTAATCCTGGTCTACAAAGTGAATCCCAGATTAGTTCGCAAACAGCTTCCACCAGACGATGACATCACGAGGAGGAATTTATTGTATCGACAGCTATTCCATGAATTTGATCGAATAGATCTTCAGGTAAAGAAAATAATTTTAATGGGTAGAAAATAATTGCAAATACAGATTTCACACCCCAAAATGCTCTCAAAACAGGGGAAATAGGATGATTTTTCACGAAAATAGGGGAATAAATTACTTTTAATTCAATATAAAACGAACTTTCCACAAAAAGTTATTTTTTTTTACCCAAAGAGATGAATTTTTTAATTGAAATGATGAATCTTCAACGAAAAAATGAATTTTTAATCAAGTAATTCAACTTTCAACCAGGTGAAGTATAATTTTGAATCAAAAAGATTAATTTTCAACCAAGCAGATTAATTTTCTACTAAAAAAGATGATTTTTTGGCAAAATACATGAATTTTCAACCTTATAGTTGAATTTTTAACTAAAAAAGTTTAATTTTCAACTGAAAACGGAATAGTGAATTTTTAAATCAAAAAGATTAATATTCAACCAAAAAAGACGAATTTTCAACAAAATACATGAATTTTCAACTAAAAAAGACGAATTTTCAACTTAAAATAGATGAGTTATATTTACGGTTAAAAAATTAATATTTAACCATAGAAAAATCACTTTTCAACCAAATACTTACATTTTTAAGCAAAGAAATGAATTTTCAACTAAAAAGATACATTTTCAATCAAAAATAGAAGTTAAATTTTTATTTAAAAAATTAAATCAGTTAAATTTTCAACGAAAAATGTAATAGTTGATATTTCAACCATAAAATATTTTAATCTGAAACCAAAAACAGTTGAAACAAAAAAGATTATTTTTCAATCAAGCAATTGCATTTTTAGTAAAAAAAAAAAATAAATTTGTACAAAAGATAAATTTTTAAACCAAAAAGACGAATTTTCAACCAAGAAAGATTTTTCAGACAATAAAAAAAAAATGCATCAAAAATGCGGAATTTTCATGCTAAAAAGAAGAATTTTCTACAAAACAAATGAAGTTTTAAACCGAAACTAATATTATTTACTTATTTTCAAATAAATTTTAACATATTAATTTAAACTACTCTTATTTGATAAATAAACATACAGTATTTTTACTCTAATCTTATTGCGCAAAGAAAAGAAAGAAATACAAGGACAGCCAATCACAACTCAAGTTCTGAATAAGTTCTTAACAAAATAGTTAAATTTTTAACAAAAAAATATGAATTTTCAACCAAAAGATTAATTTTCTACCAAAAAAGACGAGTTTTCAACAAATTAAATGAATTTTCAACAACAAAAAAAGAATTTTCTACAAAATAGGTAAATTTTCAACCAGAGAAATGAATTGTCAACCAAAAAGATTAATTTTTCACCAAGAAGATTAATATCCTACCACAAAAAGGAATTCTCAATAAAATGCATGCATTTTCATTTAAAGAAGATGAACTTTCAACCAAACACGGAACAGTTAAATTTTCAGTTAAAAAAATTGATTTTCAACCAAAAACAAAAAAGAATTTTAATCGAAATAGTTAAATTTTTAACCAAAGAAATTAATTTTCAATTATAAGGGTGAATCTAAAAAAAAAATTAATTTTGAACCAAATAGTCAAATTTTCGAACCAAACGTGAATTTTTCACCATAAACATTAATTTTCTAACAAAAAAGACGAATTTTCAACAAAATAATACACTTTTCAACCAAAAATAGAATAATCATATTTTCAATTTTAAAAAAGTAAGCCTTAACAAAAAAAAACACGATTTTTCAGCAAAATAGTTACATTTTTAAACAAAGAAATTCATTTTCAACAGAAATACATGATTTTTCAACCAAGTACTTGAATTTTCAACTAAGAAAGATACATTTTGAACCTAAGACGGAGTAGTTAAATTTTCAGTTAAAAAACATTAATTTTCATTTTAAAAAATCAATAAAATAGATAAAGTTTCAACTGAAATTGTTAAATTTTCAATTAAAAATAATTAACTCTCTACAAAGTAGTTTTACTTTCAACCAAGTATAGTTGAATTTTCAACCAACTAAATGAATTTTTTACCAAGCAGATTAATTTTCTACTAAAAAAGATGATTTTTCGGCAAAATACATGAATTTTCAAGCTAATAGTTAAATTTTTAACTAAAAAAGATTAATTTCCAACTAAAAACGAAATAGTGAATTTTTAAATCCAAAAAATTAATATTCAACCAAAAAAGAAGAATTTTCAACAAAATAGTTAATTTTTTAACCAAATAGATGAATTCTTAACTGAAATTACGAATCTTCAACCAAAAAAATGAATTTTTAACTGAAATGATGAATCTTCAACGGAAAAATTAATTTTTAATCAAGTAATTCAACTTTCAACCAGGTATTATTGAATTTTCAACCAAAAAGATGAATTTTCGATCAAGACAATTGATTTTCTACTAAAAAATAAAAAAATTTCAACCAAATACCTACATAAATTTTAATTTCCAACTAAAGAATATCAATTTTCAACCAAAAATGGAATAGTTTAATTTTCATTTAAAAAGACTAATTTTGAACAACAAAATACAAAATTTTCAATAAAATAGTTAAGTTTTCAACCAAAGCGAGGAATTTTCAACTGACATGAAAAATACATGAAAATACATGAATTTTCAACCTAATAGTTAAATTTTTAACTAAAAAAGATTAATTTCCAACTAAAAACGGAATAGTGAATTTTTAAATAAAAAAAATTAATATTCAACTAAAAAGACGAATTTTCAACAAAATAGTTAATTTTTTAACCAAATAGATGAATTATCAACTGAAATGACGAATCTTCAACCAAAAAATGAATTTTTAAGAAAGTAGCTTAACTTTCAACCAAGCATAGTTGAATTCTCACATTAGAATATGATTTTTCAATCAAGAAGATTAATTTTCTACCAAAAAAGGCAAATTTTCTACAAAATACATGAATTTTCCACCAAATAGTTGAATTTTCAACCAAGAAGTTTAATTTTCTACTATCAATGACGAATTTTCAACCAAATAGTAATTTTTCAACCAAATATATAAATTCTTAATTGAAATAATGAATCTTCAACCAAAAAGTTAACTTTTAAGAAAGTACCTTAACTTTCAACCAAGCATAGTTGAATTTTCAATTTAAAATCTGAATTATCAAATCAAGAAGATTAATCTACCAAAAAAAGGAAATTTTCTACAGGATACATGAATTTTCAACCAAATAGTTGAATTTTCAACTAAAAAAGGTCAATTTTCAACCAAAGGTGGAATAGTTTAATTTTCAGTTAAAAAGATTAATTTTTTAATAAAAATTAACAAGAAATTTTCTTGAAAAAATACTGCATTTTTAATCAAGCAATTCAACTTTCAACCAGGTATAGTTGAATTTTCAATTAAAAAGATGAATTTTGAACAAAGAAGATTAATTTTCTACTAAAAAAAACGATTTTTCATCAAAATACACGAATTGTCAACCGAATAGTTGAATTTTTAACCAAAAAGAAAATTCATAACAAAAAATGTAATGGTTCATATTTCAACAAAAAGATAGTTCTTTAAAATAAGAGAATTTAGAATTTGTAACCAGAAAACATTAATTTTCTATCACAAGAGATGGCTTTTCAACAAAATGAGTTTTCGAACTAAAAAGTTGAATTTTTTAGACAACAGTTGACTTTCGAAACGGAAAAGATGAATTTGAAACAAAAAAGTTAATTTTCAGCCAAGAGAGATGAATTTTCAACCGAATGGTTGAATTACAAAAAAATGATTTTCAACTAAACCGTTTAAATTTTTAACTAAGTAGTGGAATTTTAACCAAATCGTTGATTTTTTGAACCAAATAGTTGAATTTTCAAGCTAAAAAGATGAATTTTAAACCAAATGGTCAAATTTTCAAACAAAAATGATTAAAATTCAATCAAAAGCAGTTGACTTTTTAAACAAATAGATCCACTTTAAACCAAGAAAGATAAGTTTTTAACAAAATAGTTTAATTGTCAACAAAATAATAAAGTTTTCAACGAAATAGTAGAATTTTTAACCAAAAGAGATAATTTCTGAACGAAAAATATAATAGTAGACTCTTTAAAAAAAAATTAAGTTTCAAGCAAAAATAGATGGCTTTTTTTATTGGGTTTTATTAATTTACTTCGCATTGAAGTGGAGAAACATGTACAAGGGGAAAAAGGAAAGCTTGAATTTTCAACCAACTAAATGAATTTTCAACCGACCATATTAATTTTCTACTAATTAATTTTCTAATTCTAAACAAATTTCTAATTTTCTATTTTTCTATTTTGAATTTGAAAAAAAAATTTCAACAAAATAGTTAATTTTTCAATCAAACAAATGAATTTTCAACTAAAATGATGATTTTTCAACAGAAGACTGCAATTTCAATCAAGTCATTCAACTTTCAAGCAGGTATTATTGAATTTTCAACTAAAAAGATGAATTTTCAACAAAGAAGGTTAATTTTCTACTAAAAAATACCAATTTTCAACCAAAAATGGAATGATGATTTTTTCAATTAGAAAGATTAATATTCAACCAAAAAAAAAAACGAATTTTAATAAAATAGTTGATTTTTTAGCCAAAGAGATGAATTTTGAACTAAAATGATTTTAACCAATCCAATTATTTTTAAATTAAGTACTTTCACTTCCAACCTAGTATAGTTGAATTTTCAACCAAAAAGAAAATTTCTAACAAAAAATTTAATGGTTGATATTTCAACAAAAAAGGAGTTTTCTTTTAAATAAAAAACAGTGAAATTCAACCAAAGATATTAATTTTTTCTACCAAGAGAGATGAATTTTAAACCAAATGGTCAAATTTTCAATTAAAATTGATTAGAATTCAACCAAAAGCAGTTGATTTTTTAAACAAAAAATTGATTTTTTTAGAAGACAGTTGAATTTTCCAAAAAAAGTCCACTTTAAACCAAGAAAGATAACTTTTTAACAAAATAGTTTAATTATTATCAACAAAATAATAAAGTTTTCAACGAAATAGTAGAATTTTGAACTAAAAGAGATAAGTTCTGAATCAAAAATAAAATAGTAGACTCTTTAACCAAAATAATTAAGTTTCAACCAAAAATAGTTAAATTTTTTTATTGGGTTCTATTAATTTACTTCGGAAAAAAAGAAATTCTTTAAAAAAAGGGGGAAAAAGGGGAGTAAGGGAAAGAGTGTGAATCCTGCAAATAAGAATATTGAAGCAATTTTTTGTCATTTTTAGAGGAAGAAAGAAATGGAAGCTAATCAAAGACCTACGAGGACACCTACGAGGACCAGGTCGATAGATAACAACGTAGTTAGTTTAACTAAATCTCCCCCAAGGGCTAGTCCTCCAGTTAGCACAGGAAGTTCTACAAGTGTCACATCACCGTCTGACAATAGTACAGACCACAAGGGTGACAAGTCGGTATCTCAATTTTATTTAAATTATTTATTTTATATTTTTTATATTCTTTATTATTTATTCATTTACTTAAACAATTTCCAGTTGATTGAATTGTAGCTTTCCAAATTTTTAAAAGATAATTTACTGGGTGTCTACTCGGATTCTGAAAAAAATCCCTGACAATTCCAGGATTTTTCCAGGTATATTTATCGACTTTCCCAGATATTTCATTTTTTAAACAATTCTGACCAAACAAAAAAAATTTTATTATTACATAATAATACATAATACATTACATAATACATGAATAACGTTATAATTACCTAAATTTATTAAACAATCGGAAATAAGCAGATTTTTCTACAGAAATAGGAGGATAAATTCTTTGAAGTAAGATTCATGTGGTTACTATATTAAATTCAATTTTAAACGCTTAAAATTCCTAAAATTTGAAGTGAAAATATTGCATTTTTAACAAAAAAGATGAATTTTCAACCAAGAAGATTATTTTCTTAGCAAAAAAGACGAACTTTCAACAAAATAGTTTAATTTCCAATCAAAACAGATTATTTTGCAACCAAACAGTTACATTTGTATCCCAAAAAAAAAGATTAAATTTTTACCAAAAGAGATGAATTTTCAAACAAACCCGGTGCACCCGGATCCTCGGCTCACCACTTTTAGTTATTTTGGATGTTGG
>CAKNYM010050674.1:67294-79453 GCA_932195095.1 Andricus curvator
GCACCCGGATCCTCGGCTCACCACTTTTAGTTATTTTGGATGTTGGACAATTTAAATTTTTAAAAAGTTCTCGTAGAATACGCGCTAAACTACCTGGTGCGCGACCCGGTGCACCCGGGTCCTCGGCTCACCACTTTTAGTTATTTTGGATGTTGGCACAATTTAAATTTTATAAAAGTTCTCGTAGAATACGAGCTAAATTACCTGGTGCGCGACCCGGTGCACCCGGGTTGTCGAGTCACCACTGTTAGTTATTTTGGATGTTGGCACAATTTAAATTGTTAAAAATTTATCGTAGATGATGTCTTCAACGGCCTGGTGCACAAAACTAAATAATGGTAACGGTAACTAAAATAGTAACGGTAATTGGTAACGTACGAAGATCAACTTTCAAAGATAGGAAAAGATAGGAAAAGACAAATTTTCAAGAAGAGTTGAATTTTAAACCAAGGCAGATTTTCCAGTCAAGAAAGAATAAAAATTTTAACCCGAAAATAAGAATTATCAACAAAAAAGTTTATTTTTAACCAAACAGATGAATTTTCAACAAAATAATCGAATCGTCAACCAAAAAAAAGAATCATTTTTAATGAAACAGTTTCTTTTTTAACTCAAAAATATGAATTTTCAAAAAAAAGTTAATTTTCAACCAAATAGTTGTATTTTCAACAAAGCAGTTGAATCCTCTACCTAAACAGATTAATTTTAGAAAAAATAGTTTAATTTTCGATAAAAGTATATTATTTTTCAACCAAACACTTGTATTTTTTCCCCCAAAAGATTAAATTTTTACCAAAGGAGATGAAATTCCATGCCAAAAATACGAATTTTCTACGAAGCAGCTGAAATGTTAACCCGAAAATATGAATTATCCACAAAAATATTAATTTTTAAACAAATAGTTGAATTTTCAAAAAAATAGTTGTATCCTCAACCAAAAAAAGATTAATTTTTAATCAGTTTAATTTTTAACTCAAAAATATCAATTAAAAAAAAAGTTCATTTTAAACCAAATACTTCAATTTTCTACAAAATAGTTGAATTTTAAAACTGATGAAAAATGAATTTTCAAAAAAAGTTCATTTTCAACCAAGCAGTTGAATTTTCAACAAAATAGTTGAATACTCAAACTAAACATATTAATTTCCGAAAAACACAAATATTAATTTTCAAAAAATAATTTAATTTTCGATCAAAACAGATTATTTTTAAACCAAACCATTGCATTTTTACCCCCAGAAAAGATTAAATTTTTACCAAATGAGATGAATTTTCAACCAAGAAGATTAATTTTTTACCAAAAAAGACAAACTTTCAACAAAATAGTTTAATTTTCAATCAAAACATATTATTTTTCAACCAAACAGTTACATTTGTATCCCAAAAAAAAGGTTAAATTTTCACCAAAAGAGATGAATTTTCAAACAAAAAAGACGAATTTTCAACAAGAGTTGCATTTTAAACCAAGGCAGATTTTCCAGTCAAAAATAGATTCAACAAAATAGTCGAATCGTCAAACAAAAAAAAGATTCATTTTTAATGAAACAGTTTCATTTTTAACCCAAAAATATGAATTAAAAAAAAAAAAGTACATTTTCAACCAAATAGTTGAATTTTCAACAAAACAGTTGAATCCTTAACCTAAACAGATTAATTTCCGAAAAACGCAAATATTAATTTTCGACAAAATAGTTTAATTTTCGATAAAATAGTTTAATTTTCGATCAAAATATATTATTTTTCAACCAAACAGTTGTATTTTTACCCCCAAAAGATTAAATGTTTACCAAAGGAGATGAAATTTCAAGCCACAAATACCAATTTTCTACGAAGCAGTTGAAATTTTAACCCGAAAATATGAATTATCCACAAAAATATTAATTTTTAAACAAATACTTGAATCCTCAACCAAAACAAGATTAATTTTTAATCAGTTTCATTTTTTACCCAAAAATACGAATTAAAAAAAAAGTTCATTTTAAACCAAATACTTGAATTTTCTACAAAATAGTTGAAGTTTAAAACTGATGAAAAATGAATTTTCAAAAAAAGTTCATTTTCAACCAAGCAGTTGAATTTTCAAAAAAATTGTTGAATACTCAAACTAAACAGATTAATTTCCGAAAAACACAAATATTAATTTTCAAAAAAGAATTTAATTTTCGATCAAAACAGATTATTTTTAAACCAAACAATTGCATTTTTACCCCCAGAAAAGATTAAATTTTTACCAAAGGAAATGAATTTTCAAACCAAAAAGATGAATTTTCAAGAAAAGTGATGAATTTTCGAACAAGACAGATTTTTCAGTTAAAAAAGAAGACGAATTTCAACTAAATAGTTGAAATTTCTAGAAAAAAATACGAATTTTCTACAAAAAATTTGAAAGCTTTACCCCAAAATTTGAATTATCCACAAAATTTTTAATTTTTAACCAAATAGTTGAATTTTCAATAAAAGTTCATTTTCAACCAAATAGATGAATTTTCATCAAAATAATTGAGTCCTCAACATAAACAGATTGATTTCTGAAAAAAAATAAAATTTCAACAAAAGTGTTAATTTTCAACAAAAATATTATTTTTCAAAAAAATAGTTGAATCCTCTACCTAAACAGATTAATTTCCGATAAATTCAAATCTGAATTTTCAACAAAAAAATTTATTTTAAATGGAATAATTAAATTTTCAGCCAAATAGTTGAATCCTTGACCTAAACAGATTAATTTCCCAACATTGAAAATATGAATTTTCCACCAAAAAGTTAATTTTCAGCGAAATAGTTGAAATTTTAAGCCAAAAATACTGAATTGTGAAACAAAAAAGTGGAAATTTCAAACCAGAGAGATTAGTTTTCTACCAAAAAGACAAATTTTCAACTAAAAAGATCAATTTTCAACCAATAATAAAAAAGTTTCATTTTTAGTAAAAAACAATTAATTTTGAACAAAAAAAAAACGAATTTTAAACCAGAGATGTATTTTTAACTAAAATGATGAATCTTCAAAAAAAATTATTTTTTTTTTAACAAAGTGGTTCAACATTCAATCCTCAACCAAAACAGATTAATTTTTTAACCAAACAGTTTCATTTTTAACCCAAAAATATGAATTTTCAATAATAAAGTTAATTTTCAACCAAACTGTTGAATTTTCAACCGCATATTTCAAATGTCAAGCTGAAAATACAAATTTTGCAGAGTTGAAACTTTAATCCGAAAATATGAATTTTTAACAAAAAATTAATTTTGAATCATTTACTTGAATTTTCAACAAAATAGTTGAATCCCTGATCCAAACAGATTAATTTGCAAAAAATGGAAAAATGAATTGTCAAACAAAATTTTAATTTTCTGCAAAATAGGTTAAACGCCAACTTAAATAATAGATTAATTTCCGAAAACACACAAATTTGAATTTTCAACAAAAAAGTTACTTTTCAACCAAATAGTTGAAAATTTAACCCCAAAATAAGAATTTTCAACAAAAAAGTAAATTTTTAATCAAATAGTTGAATTTTTAACAAAATAGTTGAATCCCTGACCTGAACAGATTAATTTCCAAAAAACTAAAATATTAATTTTCAACAAAAATGTTAATTTTCAACAAAATGGTTGAATCCTTAACCTAACCAGATTAATTTAGGAAAAAGGCAAATAAGAATTTTCGAGAAAATAATTAATTTTCAACCAAACAGTTGAATTTTCAACCAATTAGTTGAAATTGCAAGCCAAAAAGACGAATTTGATACAAAATAGTTGAATTTTTAACCCGAAATGATGAATTTTTAACCCGAAATGATGAATTTTCAACATAAAAGCGAATTTGCAAACAAAATGAAAAAACATTGTTATGTAATTTAATATTACAATATTTTGTGGTTTTTAGTTGAGTAGACACCCTGATTTAAAAGTCCTTGCAAGTTAAATAACAACCTACAGATTTTTTTCCAGTTTAAAATCTAATTTAATTTTTCAGAATGTGCATCTTCTGCTTATCGAAAGGCCAAGTTTACTCCGAGGAGGGATTAAATATTCACTACTGGCGAAGTTGCCCGATGTTAACAAAGTGCGAGGCATGTAAACAAGTTGTGGAAATTTCTCACCTCAATTCGCATTTACTATGTGAGTAATCCTAATATTTTATTTTAAGCTAAGAACGATAAATTTTCTGACCAAAAATGGTTAAATTATTATAAAAAAATTAATTTTTCTAAAAAAAGACGAATTTTCTATACAAAATTGCTGAATTTTCAACTCAAAAATATAAGCTTTCAACTAAAACGTTAATTTTTAACCAACCAGTTAAATTTACAGTAAAAAAATTAATGTAAAAAAAAAGAATTTTCAAACAAGTAGTTCAGTTTTTAGCGAATGCGATGAATTTAAAAAGATGAAGTTTTGACGAAAAATGTAATAGTTGATATTTAAAAAATATATATTTGAAGTTTAAAAAAAAACAGTTGAATTGGACAAAAAAAAGACGTAATTTCAACCAAAACTTAATTTTCAACCACAGTCGCATTTTAAACCAGAAAAATTGATATTCTACCAAAAATTTTCCAACAAAAATACATGATTTTTCTATTAAAAATAGAATAGTTACTTTTTCAGTTCAAAAAATGAATTTTTGACAAAGTCGTTCAACGTTCAACTTTAAAAAATGAATTTTTAAACAAAACGATCAATTTTTTACTAAAAATAGGATTTTTCAACAAAATACGTAAAATTTCAATAAAAACCCAGTTACGTTTCTGATAAAAAAAAGAAGAATTTTCAACAAAATAGTTCAATTTTGAACTAAAAAAGATAATTTTTCACCAAAAATGGAATGGTTTAATTTTCAGTTGAAAAATTAATTTTCCATAAAGAAACTAATTTTCAACCTAAGAGATGAATTTTCAACTAAAAAAGGTCAATTTTCAACCAAGTAGTAGAATTTTGAACGAAAAAAGATAAGTTTTTCACACAAAAAAATGGAATAGTTTAATTTTTAGTTACAAACATTAATTTTCCATTTAAAAAACTAATTTTTAACCAAAAAAACGAATTTTCAAACAAGAAGATTAATTTTCTACAAAAAAAAAGATTTTTCAACAAAATATGTACATAAATTTACAACGAAGTAGTTGAACTTTCAATTAAAAGACACAAATATTAACCAAATAGTTGAATTTTGAACTAAAAAAAAAAACAATTTTCAAACAAAAAAAGAACAGTTAAGTTTTTAGTTTAAAAAATTAATTTTCCACAAAACTGATGAATTTTCAACTAAAAAATATAAATTCTCAACCAAAAAATGAATAGTTAAATTTTCAGTTAAAAAATTATGTTCAACCAAAGAGATGAATTTTCAACTAAAATTATGGAATGTTGGAATGTTTATATTTTTAGTTTGAAAAAAAACTAATTTTCAACAAAAAAAAACTAGTTTTCACAAAAAAAAGTAACGCTTTCAAACAAAGTGATGAATTTTCAACTAAAATGATGAATATTCAACTGGAATAGTTGCATTTTAAGCCAAAAAGATTAATTTATAGCAAAAAAGACGAATTTTCAACTAAAAATAGTTATAGTTTTCAACCAAGTTTTCAACGAGAAATTGTGTATTTAAATGTTTAGTTGAAAAAATATATGTCCAACCAAAGAGATGAATTTTCAACTAAAATGATGGAATATTCAACTAGAATATTTACATTTTCAGTTTTAAAAAAATGATAATTTTCAACAACAAAAAAACAACAAATTTCCAAAAAAATAGTTCAAGTTTTAACTGGAATAGTTAAATTTACAGTAAAAAAAGTTAATTTTCTGTCAAAGAAAAAACGAATTTTGAACTAGAAAGATTAATCTTTAACTAGAATAGTTGAATTTTTAACCAAGAAGAGTAATTTCTACCAAAAAAGACGAATTTTCAAATAAAAAATATAATTTTTTCTACCAAAAATTGAATAGTTAAATGTTTATTTTAAAAAGTTAATATTCAACCAGTGAGATGAATTTTTAAATAAACTGATAGAATATTCAACTGGAATAGTTACTTTTTTAAGTTTCAAAAACTTAATTTTTAGCTAAAGAAAGAAACAAATTTTCAACAAAATAGCTCATTTTTCAACCATGGAGATGAATTTTCAATTCAAATGATTCAGTTTAAACCAAAAAATTAGTTTTTAACAAAAGAGTTTAACTTTTAACTAAGAAAGTAAATTTTCATTACATAAAAGATGAATTCTGAACGAAAAATGTAGTAATTGATATATAAGCCGAAACAGATTTTAATTTTTCATCAAAAACAGTTGAAGTCAACAAAAAAAAACGACTTTTCAACAGGAGTTGAACTTTAATCTAAGAAAGATTTTTCAGTCAAGAGAGAGAAAGAATGTCAAACAAATTGTTGAATTATTAAGCCAAAAGATGAATTTTCAACCAAGAAGATTAGTTTTCTACTAAAAAGAACGAATTTTCTACAAAATAAATACATTTTCAATCAGATACTTGAATTTTCAACTAAAAGCAAGCAATTTTCCACCAAAAATAGAATAGTTAAATATACAGTAAACAAAATTCAGTAAAAGAAAAAACTAATTTTGAACTTAAAAAAAAATGAATTTTCAACTAAGATGATGAACCTTTAACTAGAATAGTTGAACTTTGAACCAAAAAGATGAATTTTCAACTAAAAAATATCATTTTTCTACCAAAAATTGAATAGTTACATTTTTATTTAAAAAAATTAATGTTCAACCAAAGAGATGAATTTTCAACTGATATGTTTATTCAACTGGAATAATTACATTTTCAGTTGAAAAAAAAATTAATTTTCAACCAAATTTGTACTAAAAGGATGAATTTTAAACTAAAATAATGAATCTTTAACTAAAATATTTGAATTTTCAAGTAAAAATATGAATTTTCAACCAAGAAGATTAATTTCTACCAAAAAGAGGAATTTTCTACTAAAAAAGATAATTTTTCTACCAAAAATTGAATAGTTAAATTTGTATTTAAAAAAATTAATGGCCAACTAAAGAGATGATTTTTTAAATAAAATGATGGAATATTTAACTAGAATAGTTACATTTTCACTTTAAAAAAATTATAAAGCTACTTTTGGAAATAAAGAATCATTGTTATTAAATTTAATATTGCAATTTAAAAAAATAAGCACGCTCTCGAATGAATTCCCTGACTTAAAAAAAAATCCCTGACAATTCCAGGTTTTTCAGGTAGGTATTTTTTTTTATATTAACCCTGTTAATATTATTCAATGAATGAATATTATCAATGAAGTAACGAAATTTTTTTTTACATTTAAATTTAATAAAAATTTAGATTTAAAGACTTTACGTAATATATGCTCGATCCCTTAACTCTTAACACAACAGAAAAATTCACGAGCGAAAAAAAATTATTATATAAATAATTCATTTTCAGACGAATGCGACTTAAGGAACAGCTACGTCAAATGTGAAACGTGCAAACAGCCCGTAAATGAAAAAATGTTCGAAGAACACTCAAAGGACGAAAAATGCACAAGTATATATATTTTTTAGGAAGTGTTTACGCGTACTGAAAAAATCTGGCTACTTGTACCGAAATTTCGGCACAAATAGCCCCTTTTCCAGCTCTATTTGTACCGCAAGACCCCGGCTATTTGTACCGAAATTTCGGTACCCTTAGCCACGGCGATTTTTTAATTAGAAGCTACGAATCTTTAAATCTAAGATCTGCTTTTTTCCATTTTTTTCAGAACCAGTCGAAGGTTACGGAAGATGTCCTCTTTGCCGTGGATTAGTAAATCAAAATAAGTGGCGAGACCACCTAATGGGTGATCATCCCTGCACAAGCAATCCACGCACAAAAGTTAACAAATCTTGTCCGTTTCAAAACCATAAAGCCCCCTTCTAAAATATTCTCAATCAATTAACGTTTCTTTTTATTTCCAGGCACAAAATCACCTTCAAATGGTCAAAATCTCAGTGGAAAGTTAACGTCCCCAACGGGACGGGATTACTAGCAGTGAATGGATTTTAGTCTACCGTGAAAAGTCTAGTCAATTTTGATAATTTATTTATTTTGATAATAATCTATGTATTTGTTATTGCCAGTCTGATGTTTTCGAGAATATTTGTATGTATGTTTTATCTTTTTATAGTAAAACCCGTCCTCTTGAGTAACAGTAGCAATTATTAGATAGTAGGTGCTAAAATCAGGATTAAATCCTTTAAATTAGAAGAGGATTAAAATTAAAAAAGGGGGAAAATTAATAAAAAAATTGCTGCAGGGTAGCGAGAAGATTCGACTTTATCGAAAAGTCGAAAGCCAAAGATGTAGGGAGAGAGTTTATCGATTTTATCGATATTCCTCTTGATCCGGCCACGTTTATAAAACCGTATCCATTATCTTTAAGATATTGCTCGATAATGACAGCGAGGGTACTTTACGCTCAAATGTTATAAAGTAAATTATGTAATTTCATACATCCATTGTTTGATAGAAAATTGACTATTAAAATATCACTTAACACTCAATGTAAAAATATTTCTTATTTCCCTTCTCAAATTACAATTAGGAACTGAAAAAATCGTTTCAACTCATTTAATGGCCAGCCAATTTTATTCAATCTTGAGTTCCTGAGTAAATTTCAGAAACTTGTCGAAAATAGAAGTCAAAACGAGAACATGTACCTGAATATTGGACCTGAATTTGAGAACAATTGAATTTCATTATGTAAATATTACGTAGCTATACTCTCGCTTTTTGTATCTTCATTCTCGCTCTCCGATTTTTTGGAACCATTTTCACCAATTTTCTCTTCGTTTTCGACTGCTTCTCCGGCATCTTCTTCCTCTGCGTCTATTTTGGCGGCCAATTGCCTGTTTTCTTCAAATTTATTTTTCTCTGAAAACAGAAATACAGACTTCACAGTCCAAAATGCTCGACAAATAGGGGAAATAGGGTGTTTTTTCACGAAAATAGGGAAATACATTTTTTAAATTAAAACTAATGTAGGTACCATATTCATAAGATTTCACGTCGAAATATATTCCATTTTCCAACAAAATAGTTGAATTTTCAATAAAAAAAGATGAATTTTCTATCAAGAGATGAATTTTCAATCCAAAAAGACGAATTTTCAACCAGAGTTTAGTTTTTAAGCTAAATAGTCGAATTTAATAGAAAACGCTTGAGTTTAAACCCGAAAAGATAAATTTTAAACAAAAAGGCCGAACTTTCTACAAAACAGTTAAATTTTCAATCTGAAAATATGAATTTTCTACAAAAAAATTAATTTTTAACAAAATAGATGAATTTTTAAGCCAAAAAGACGAATTTTCAACAAAGAAGATAAATTTTCTACCAAAAATATACACTTACAACAAAAAAGTTCATTTTCAATTAAAAGATTTAATTTTAAACCAAACAATTGAATTTTCAAATAAAAAAGATCAATTTTTAGCAAAAAATTGAATAGTCAAATGTTCAGTTAAAAAATGAACTAATTTTTAACAAAATACATGAATTTTCAACCAAATAGTTGAACTTTCAACCAACAAAGATTTTTATTTTAAATAAAAAACAGCTGAATTCAACCAAAAAGTCGAATTTTTAACAAAATAGTTGAATCCGCAACTAAAACAAATTATTTTCAACTAAACAGTTGCCTTTTCAATCAAAAGATATAAATTAAAAAAAGATTAATTTGCAACTAAGAAAGATTTCGCAGTCAAAACAAAATTTCAACGAAATTGTGAATTTTCAACCCACAAAAACAAATGAATTTTCAACCCAAAAAAATTAATTTTCAATAAAAAAGTCAATTTTTGATAAAAGAGATGAATCTTTAAACAACAAAATATTTTTTTCACAAAGTAGTTGAATTTTTCAACCAAAAGAGATGACTTTCTAACAAAATAGTGAAATTTTCAACAAAATAATTAACTTTCGACCAAAAAGGATGACTCTACCAAAGATGAATTTCCAATCAAATAATTGAATTTTCAACCCAAAAAGGCGAATTTGCATTCGAAAATGATTATTTTTTAACAAAATTGTTGAATTTTCAATTTGATAACATTTTTAACCATAAAGATGAATTCTCAATGAAAAATATAATAATAAACTTTTCAACTGACAAGAATGAAGTCTCAAACAAAAATAGTTGGATTTTATTACTGGTTCTATCAATTCAGTTCACATTTAAGCGAAAAAACGAGAAACGAGTTCAAAACGAGGGGTTCACAACTCAACTTTTGATTATCCAACAGATTTAAAGATTTCAAAGATTTTATAATTTTTTTTAAAGACTTCAATGATTTCAAAAAGATTGTAACGATGTTACAAGCATTTCAAAGACTTCAAAGCTTTCGAAAGATTTCAACTATTTTACAAACATTTTAAAGAATTCAAAGAAGTCACAAAGATTTCAGAAAGTTTTGAAAGGTTTCAAAGATTTCGAAAGATTTCAATGATTTAACAAAGATTTCAAAATTCCAAGATTTCACACAGATTACAATGATTTCAAAACACTTCAGAAAATTTTGCAATTATTTCGAAAGATATCAAAAATATTTTAAAAAGATCACAAACATTTCACAAAGATTTCACAAAATTTGCAATGATTTCACAAAGATTTCAAAGGATCCAAAACATCTGAATCATTTTAAAATATTTCAGAATGTTTCAAAAGACATCACAGATTCCCGCACGATTTAAAATATTTTAAAGATTCCAAATGTTTCAAAACATTTCAGAAGATTTCAAAGATTTCAGAAACATTTTAGATTTCCCAAAGATTTCTAAGATTTACGATTTCACAAAGATTTCAAGCCATTTAAGAAGCTTTAAAAGATTTCACAAAGATTTCACAAAGATTTCAAAGATTTCACAAGATTTCACAATATTATCACAAAAATTTAAAAATTACACTAAGATTTTATGACAATTTCAATGATTTAACAAAGATTCCAAAACATTTCAAACTGTTTAAAAGAGTTTAGAGATTTCCGAAGCTGCCGAAAGATTTAAGAGATTTCAAAGATTTTAACATATTTCAGAAGACTTCTGAAATATTTAAGATTTCAAAACATTTCAAAATATTTCAAAACATTTTAGAAGATTCCAAAGATTCCAAAAAATTTCAAATATTTTAAAACATTTCAGAAGACTTTGCAAAGATTTCAAAAATTATCCAAATATTTCAAAAATATTACAAAAAGATTTTACGAAAATTTTAATGATATCACAAAGATTTCAAAACATTTCAAAACATTTCAAAATATTTCAAAATGTTTCAAAACATTTCAAAATATTTCAAAACATTTTAGAAGATTCCAAAAGTTTCAAATGTTTTAAAACATTTCAGAAGACTTTGCAAAGATTTCAAAAAGTATCCAAATATTTCAAAAATATTATCATAAAGACTAAAAAATTACACCAAGATTTTATGAAAATTTAAATGATTTCACAAATATTCCAAAACATTTCAAACTTTTTAAAAGATTTTAGAGATTTCCGAAGCTGCCGAAAGATTTAAGAGATTTCAAAGATTTTAAAATAGTTCAGAAGATTTAAAAGATTTCTGAAATATTTAAGATTTGAACACATTTGAAAATATTTTAAAATATTTCAAAACATTATAGAAGATTCCAAAGATTCCAACAAATTTCAAAATATTTCAAATATTTTAAAACATTTCAGAAGACTTTGCAAAGATTTCAAAAAGTATACAAATATTACAAAGATTTTACGGAAATTTTAATGATATCACAAAGATTTCAAAACATTTCAAAATATTTCAAAACATTTCAAAATGTTTCAAAACATTTCAGAAGATTTAAAAGATTCCAAAACATTTCAAAACATTTTAGAAGATTCCAAAAGTTACAAATATTTTAAAACATTTCAGAAGACTTTGCAAAGATTTCAAAAAGTATCCAAATATTTCATAATTATTACAAAGATTTTACGAAAATTTTAATGATTTCACAAAGATTTCACATTATTATCACAAAGATTAAAAAATTACACCAAGATTTTATGAAAATTTCAATGATTTCACAAATATTCTAAAACAATGCAAATTTTTAAAAGATTTTAGAGATTTCCGAAAGCACCGGAAGATTTAAGAGATTTCAAAGATTTTAAAATATTTCAAAATAT
>CAKNYM010050674.1:79463-99021 GCA_932195095.1 Andricus curvator
CAAAATATTTCAGAAGATTTAAAAGATTTCTGAAATATTTAAGATTTAAAAACATTTGAAAATATTTCAAAACATTTTAGAAGATTCCAACAAATTTCAAAATATTTCAAATATTTTAAAACATTTCAGAAGATTTAAAAGATTCCAAAACATTTCAAAATATTTCAAAACATTTTAGAAGATTCCAAAAGTTACAAATATTTTAAAACATTTCAGAAGACTTTGCAAAGATTTCAAAAAGTATCCAAATATTTCATAAATATTACAAAGATTTTACGAAAATTTTAATGATTTCACAAAGATTTCACATTATTATCACAAAGATTAAAAAATTACACCAAGATTTTATGAAAATTTCAATGATTTCACAAATATTCCAAAACAATTCAAAATTTTTAAAAGATTTTAGAGATTTCCGAAGCTGCCGGAAGATTTAAGAGATTTCAAAGATTTTAAAATATTTCAAAATATGTCAGAAGATTTAAAAGATTTCTGAAATATTTAAGATTTGAAAACATTGGAAAATATTTCAAAACATTTCAGAAGACTTTGCAAAGATTTCAAAAAGTATCCAAATATTTCAAAAATATTACAAAGATTTTACGAAAATTTTAACGATATCACAAAGATTTCAAAACATTTCAAAACATTTCAAAATATTTAAAAATGTTTCAAAACATTTCAAAAGATTTAAAAGATTCCAAAACATTTCAAAATATTTTAAAATATTTCAAAACATTTTAGAAGAATCCAAAAAATTTCAAATATTTTAAAACATTTCAGAAGACTTTGCAAAGATTTCAAAAATTATTCAACTCTTTCAAAAATATTATAAAGATTTTACGAAAATTTGAATGATTTCACAAAGATTTCAAAACAATTCAAAATTTTTAAAAGATTTTAGAGATTTCCGAAGCTGCCGGAAGATTTAAGAGATTTCAAAGATTTTAAAATATTTCAAAATATTTCAGAATATTTAAAAGATTTCTGAAATATTTAAGATTTAAAAACATTTGAAAATATTTTAAAATATTTCAAAACATTTTAGAAGATTGCAACAAATTTCAAATATTTTAAAACATTTCAGAAGACTTTGCAAAGATTTCAAAAAGTATCCAAATATTTCAAACATATTACAAAGATTTTACGAAAATTTTAACGATATCACAAAGATTTCAAAACATTTCAAAATATTTAAAAATGTTTCAAAACATTTCAGAAGATTTAAAAGATTCCAAAACATTTCAAAACATTTTAAAATATATCAAAACATTTTAGAAGATTCCAAAAAATTTCAAATATTTTACAACATTTCAGAAGACTTTGCAAAGACTTCAAAAATTATCACTAGTGAAAGAAATCTATAAATTGTTCGGAAATAAAATGAGAAACTCACCAAATTTAGAGCAATCGGCTCCTAGAAGTCGCAGGTAATGGACAGCGTCATGAGTTGGGACATAAGCCCTCAGGGACATCGTTCCCCTCCATCCTACCATCTCAAACTTCAGAGGATAGGGATTTTCAGATTCTTCTTCCTGGTACAACAATATACAGCTTCCTGGTGCTATAAAAAATAGTTTATTTTATTAATTAACTCGAAAGAACAGGGTGGCCGCAAAACATCATTTTCAAAATTCCCTGACTTTTCCCTAATTTTTCATTTTCCCTGACTATTAATATTTAAGGGCCAAAGTTCTAATCTTGTATCATTTTATCATAGAATCTTTTATAAACGGAATAAACAAATTTATATGCATTAATAATGTAAATAATGTTGTTTTGAATGAAACAGAACTCGAAAGAATTCGATGAAATTTATAAGGATTCCAGATGAATTTTAACGTATTCAGGATAAATTTAGAAGACTTTAAAACAATTCAAGTTAAATTCAAAAGAATTGGAAAACATTTTTAAAATCTAAAAAATTTCAGTTATTTCAGTAAAATTGGAGAGAGTTTAGAGGAATTTAAGGGAAATGAGAAGAATTCGATCAAATGCAGATAAATTTATGGTGAAATAAAAAAAAACTGAAATAAAAAAAATCAAGTGAAACAAACAAAAATTCAAGTGAAATAAAAAAAATTCAACTGAATTGAAAACAATTCAAAAATATGAAAAAATGCATTGAATGCAGTAAGTTAGAAATGCATTTAGAAAAATTCAAGGGAATTCAAAAGAATTTGACGAAATGTCTAAGAGTCCAAGGCCAAGGATGAATTAAACAAAAACTTTTGAAAATTCATTGAATTTAGTAGAATTGAGTGGAATTTAGAAGAATTCAAGAGAATTAAAAAAATTCAAGAGAATTCAAAAGAATTTCAAAGAAATCAGGATAAATTAGTAAGAATTCAGGGTAAATTCTAAACTAATTAATTGAAATCCTAGTTATTAAAATCCCTTAAAAATGTACAGGTCCTGTAAAATTTTTCTATATCATCTGCAATTCTAGGAAATTCTTCAGAACCGCATGAGAATTTTTTTAAATCCTTTAAAATTATTAAAATCCTTGGAAATACGTTGACATTTTTTCCTAAAATATTTTAAATCCTTTGAAATACCTTCAAACTTTTCAAAGATTTAAAAAATACTAAAAAAACCTACCTAAAATATTTCAAATCTTTTAAAATATTTTGAAATCCCTTGAAAAATTTTAGAGATCTTGAAAATTCCTTTGAATTTTTAGAAATACCCAAAAATCTTAAAAATTATTTGGAATAGCTTGGCACTTTTTGAAGCTTTAAGGCCTTGGAATCTTTGAAAATACCCTGAAATTTGTTATAGAATCCTTTGAAATGTCAATAAATTACTCAAATCCATGGAAAATTCCTTGGAATCTTTTAAAAAATCCAAAAATATTTCCAAACTTTTAAAATCTTTTGAAATCCTTGACATTTTTTAAAGCTCTTGAAAATTCCTTGGAATTTAAAAAAATACCCTAAAATATTAAAAATCTTTGAAATCGTTTAAAATATTCTGTAACTAATGGAAATTCCTTAGAATTTTTAAAAATGCCCCGAAATATTTAAAATCCTTTAGAAAAACTTCAAATTATTAAAATATATTAAAAATACCCTAAGATATTTCAAATCCTTTAAAATATTTTGAAATAACATTTGAAAGATCTTGAAAATTCCTTTAAATTTTTATAAATACCATAAAGTCTTAAAAATTACTTGGAATATTTTAAAATACCCTAATATATTTCCAAACTGTTAAAGTCTTTTGAAATCCCTTGGAACTTTTTAAAGCTCTTGAAAATTCTCTGAAAGTTTTAAAAATACCCTAAAATCTTTAAATTCTTTTAAATTCCTTCAAATTATTTAAATAAATTGATAATTCTTTGGAATTTCTTAAAATATTTCAAAGCCTTTGAAATACCTTGAAACTTTTTAAAGCTCTTAAAAATTCCTTGGAAGTTTTAAAAATACCCTCATATCTTTCAAATCTTTTGAAACCACTTAAAATTATTAAAATCTATTAAAAATGCCTTAAAATCTTTTGAAATCCCTTGGAACTTTTAAAAGCTCTTTGAAAATTCTTCGGAATTTTTTTTAATACCCCAAAATCTTTAAAATCCTTTTGAAACACTTGAAATTATTGAAATCTATTTTTAAAAACCCTAAGATATTTCAAACTATTAAAATTAATTGAAAATTCTTTAAAATCTTCTAAAATTCCTTAAATTGTTTCAAATCCTCTTAAACATCTTAAAACTTTTTAAAGTATTGAGGCCTTGGAATCTTTTTTTAAATACCCTAAAATATTTCAAATCATTTTAAATGTCATTAAATTACTGAAATAAATTGAAAATTCATTGGAATCTTTTAAAATACCATAAAATATTTCTAAACTTTTTTAATCTTTTGAAATCCCTTGCGATTTTTCAAAGTCCTAAAAATTCCTTGGAATTTTTTTAAAACCCCTAAAATATTAAAAATTTCTTTGAAATCATTTAAAATACCTCGAAACTTTTTAAAGCTCTTGAAAATTCTTTGGAATTTTGAAAAATACCTTAAAATCTCGAACCATAAAATATTTCTAATGCTTTGAAATCTTTTGAAATCCCTTGGAACCTAAAATCTTTCAAACTCTTTAAAATCTTTGGTAATACCTTGAAGTGTTTGAAAATATTTGAAATCCTAAGAAATCCCTTGATTATTGTGAATAAATTCTTTGAAATCCATTAAAATATTATAAAATCCCGTGAAATTACATTAAATCTTGTATTTCCCGAATTCCTGGAAAATTGATTAAAATCCCTTGGAATCTTTTAAAATATTCTAAAATCTTATAGGTCCTATACAATTATTTGATGTCTTCCCAAATTCTAGGAGATTGTTTATGAAATTAAATTTCTTGGAATCTTTTAAAATACCCTAAAATATTTCAAACCTTTTGAAATCCCTTCAAATTATTGAAACCTATATAAAATTACTTGGAATCCTTTGTAATACCAGGGTGGCGATTCGGCGGACGATTTCAAATTCCCGGTTATTTCCCGGTTTTCCCCGGTCAAGATTTTCAATTTTCCCGGTCAACTCAAAGTAACATATTTATATTTGCCGCAAAACGCAAACATTTATTTTAATTCATGACGTTCGTTCTAAACATCTTTTAACACAACAGAGCAAAACGTTGCAAAATAAATGAATTTTGAAAAAAATACTTAAATTTTCCAATAAAAAATATCAATTTTTTACAAAAAAATGGAATAGTTAAACTTTCAGTTGAAAAAATTAATTTTCAACAAAAAAAACGGATTTTCAATAAAATAGTTCAATTTTCAACCAAACTGGTGAATTTTCAAATAAAATGATGAATCTTCAACTGAAATGATGAATCTTTAACTGGAATAGTTTAATTTTATGCCAAAAAGATGAACTGTCAATCATAAAGTTTAATTGTCTACAAAAATAGATGAATTTTCCACAAAGTACATACATTTTCAAACAAATAGTTTAATTATTAAATGAAAAATATCAATTTTCAACCAAATAGTTGAATTTTCATCAAAAAAGATAAATTAATTTTTAACAAAAGTTTAACTTTTAACCCAGTAAAAAATGATGAATTCGCAACGAACAATGTAAAAAAAATTTCTATTATAATTCAGAAATATTTCTTCTTTGAAATTCTACTTCTACTCTGAAAACTGCTTGAAGTACTTTTATTACCTAAAATTTAGAAGAGGGAACTTTCAAATTGTGACGAATTCTGACTTGAAAGAGGGATTTTTTTAAATTCCTTTTTTCTCAATCCGAATTATAATTCCTTTAAAAAATTCCCATTCCATGTAAAACATTCCCTGTTCCAAGTGAAATTATATTTCTTGAATTTTGCTATGATCAGAAGTAAATTCCCGGTTTTTAAATTAAATTCCCGGTCATTTCCCGGTCAAGTCGCCACCCTCAATACCCTAAAATCTTTTAAATCCTTTGAAATTTCTAATGCTTTGAAATCTTTTGAAATCCCTTGGAACATTTTAAAACTCTTGAAAATTCTTTGAATTTTTAAAAGTGCCCTAAAATCTTTAAAATCCTTTATAACCCACTCAAATTATTGAAATTTTTAAAACACCCCCACATATTTCGAAATAATTCAAGAAAATTGAGAAATAGGTATAGACCTGAATTCAATAGTGGTTAAAACATGGCCTAATTTAGTGAAAGAAAAGTGGCTAGTGATCTGTTCGTTTGAAAAAGTGACTAAAGTGATCTGCTCATTTAAAAAATTGACTATAGTGACTTTATCTTTAAAAAGTGACGAAAATGTGATTTAAAAACAAAAAAGCGTACTAAAAGTTACTGTGTGGTAGCCCTGACTTTTGCCATTTTTTTCAAAATCCCGGACTTTTCCCTGATTTCCCCTGCCCTGCGGGCAACCCTGGATAATATTTGCATTCTTTTCAGATACAAAATCTGAAAATGTAGATAATTTTTAATCATTTCTAATTACCAAAGTCCTTAACACGATCCTGAGTATGTTGACTAAGCTTAACAATTTCCGGCGGCGTATGATGATCATCATTCTGCAAGAGCATCACCAGATCCTCCTTCAAAATCTTCACCTTCCTCGATTCGCCAACATAGTAAAAAATGCTTCGCATTCCTTCTTGAGCGAGTCTGAACGCACACCGCATGTTCTTGTTATCACACCGGACGAAAGTCTTCACTCCCGTGTTGATCATCTTCACTTTGTTCTCGTTGGACAAAACAATATCACGAATAGCGGAAGAAGTGAAGTAAATGTTCTTCTTCTTGCCTTCGTTACACCGTACGAGCAAACACTTCGGGTCCAAATTGTTCGAAATGTCGTAGAATTCTCTAAAAATAATACGACAGAAGGTTGAAGGATGGGAACTAGAAAACTACCGGTCACTTGAAGAAGAAACTCACTTAATCGAGGACCAAACATCTTCAGTCTCGTCCTTGAAGAATACGAAGGGATCCTCCCGATAACCTCCAAGTCTTTTCCTCTTCCTTTGGGGACCCCAAGGCTTCTTGTCGTCGCTCAAAGCCCTTTTCCTGTCGCCCTCGTTCTTCTCTTCTGCTACTTCCTTCACTTCTTTAACTTCTGGAACTTCATTGACACTTGCGTCTGTTTTCACTTCTGGTACTTCATCAACACTTGCGTCCGCTTTCACTTCTGGTACTTCATCAACACTTGCGTCAGCTTTCACTTCTTCAGTCACGGTCTTTTCGACCGGACTTCCGGAATCTGAGTTGGTTTCCCAGGGGAGAAGCTTCACCTTTTCGAGAACTGCTACGAAGAAGGCACCAGTATCTTGATGGTGTGGCAATATCCTTATGCTGGTGACCAAATTTATTTTACAATTAGATTGTGATTTACGAGGAGTTGACCACTTGACTTTTGCGTGTACAACGGATTTCAAGATTTCAAAGGTTTCAAAATATTTCCAAATATTTCAGATTTCACAAAGACTTCAAAAGATTTCAAATATTTCAGAAGATTTTGCAAATATTTCAAAAGATATCACAAATATTTCAAAAATGTTACAAAGATTTTACGATAATTTCAACGATTTCGCAAATATTTTAAAGATCCAAAGCATTTCAAACACTTTGAAATATTTGAGAAGATTTCAAAAGACTAAAAAATTTTCAAAAGATTTCAGAAGATTTCAAAGATTTCAGAAACATTTAAGATTTCAGAAACATTTAAGATTTCATAAAGATTTCAAAAATTCCAAAACCTTTCGAAAGATTTCGCAAAGATTTCAAATATTTCGTAAAGATTTCAAACTTCTCAAAGATTTCAAAACATTTCCAAACATTTCAGAAGATTAAAAGATTTCATAAAGATTTAATATTTCACACAGATTTCAAAGATTCCAAAACATTTCAAAATATTTCAAACATTTCAGAAGATTTTTCGAAGATTCTAAAGATTTCAGAAGATATGAAAAAGATTTCCAGCATTTAAAACAGACTCCACAAAGATTTTACGAAATCTTCTATGATTTCAAAATTATTTCAAAGATTCCAAAATATTTCAGAAAATTAGACAGATTTCCGAAAGATTTAAAAGATTTCAAAACATTTCACATATTTAAAAATATTTCAAATATTTCAAAATATTTCAAATATTTCAAAATATTTCAAATATTTCAAAACATTTCAGAAGAATAGACAGATTTCCGAAAGATTTCAAAGATTCCAAAACCATTGGAAACATTTCAAAAGATTTAATAAAGATTTCACACAGATTTCATAGATTAAAAAAACATTTCAAAAGATTTCAAACATTTCAGAAGATTTTCCAAAGTTTCTAAAGATTTCAGAAAATATCAAAAAGATTTCAAACATTTAACACAGATTCCACAAAGATTTTACGAAAACTTCAATGATTTCACGAATATTTCAAAGATTCCAGAACATTTCAAATAATTACACAGAGTTCCGAAACATTTAAAACATTTCAGAAGATTTCAAGGATTCCAAAACATTTTAAAAGATTTCAAGACATTTCAGAAGATTTTGCAAAGATTTCAAAACATTCTAAAACATTTTAGAAGATTTTTCAAAGATTTTAAAAGATATCACAAATATTTCAAAAATGTTACAAAGATTATTAATGAAAATGTCAATGATTTCGCAAATATTTTAAAGATCGAAAACATTTAAAACATTTCGAAATATTTGAGAAGATTTCCGAAAGATTTAAAAGATTCCAAACGAGTTCAAATTGTTACAAAAATTTCAGAAGATTTCAAAGATTTCAGAAAATTTCAAAAGATTTAACATATTACAAAATATTTCAAATATTTCAAAATATTTCAAATATTTCAAAATATTTCAAAATATTTCAAATATTTCAAAATATTTCAAATATTTCAAAATATTTCAAAACATTTCAGAAGATTTTGCAAAGATTTCCAAAGATATCACAAAGATTTCACAAATATCTTACAAAAATTTCGCAAAGATTTCAAAGATGTCAAAATATTTCAGATTTCAAAGATTTCAGAAACATTTAAGATTTCAAAGATTCCAAAACCTTTATAAGATTTCAAATATTTCAGATATTTAAAAATATGTAAAAACATTTCAGAAAATTTTTCAAAGATTTCCAACATTTCACAAATGTTTTACGAAAATTTCAATGATTTCTCAAATATTTCAAATATTAAAAAACATTTCAAAAGATTTTGCAAAGATTTCAAAAATATTACACAAAAATTTAAATGATTTCAAAACATTTCAAAGATTTAAAAAGATTTTTCAAAGATTTCCAACATTTCACAAATATTTTACGAAAATTTCAATGATTTCACCAAGATTCCAAAATATTTTCAAAGATTCCAAAGATTTCAGAAAATTTGTCAAAGATTTCCAACATTTCACAAATGTTTTACGAAAATTTCAATGATTTCTCAAATATTTCAAATATTAAAAAACATTTCAAAAGATTTCAAAAAGATTACACAAAAATTTCAATGATTTCAAAAGATTTCAAAAGATTTCAAAAGATTTTTCAAAGATTTCCAACATTTAACAAATATTTTACGAAAATTTCAATGATTTCACCAAGATTTCAAAGATTCCAAAATATTTCAAAATATTCCAAAGATTTCACAAAAATTTTAATGATCCAAAACAACTCAAACATTTCAAGATTTCACAGATTTCCGAAAGATTTAAAAGATTTAAAATATTTCGGAGGATTTCAAAGATTTCAGAAACATTTAAGATTTCAAAGATTCTAAGACATTTCAGAAGATTTTGCAGATTTCAAAAAGATTCCACAAAAATTTCAATGATTTCACAAAGATTTCAGAAATTTCAAAACATCTCAAAAATTTCAAAATATTTCAGAATATTTCCAAACGTTTCACTGATTTCCGAAAGATTGAAAAGGTTTGAAGGATTCCAAATACTTCAAAACAAATCAGAAGATTTTGCAAAGATTTCACAATAATATCACACAGTATTAAAAAATTTTCTCGAAAATTTTACGACGATTTCAATGATTTCACAAAGATTTCAAAACATTTCTAAAGATTTAGAAGATTTCAGACAGATTTAAGATTACAAAGATTCCAATATATTTTTCAAAGATTCCAAAGATTTCAGAAATTTTTTTCAAAGATTTCCAACATTTCACAAAGAATTTACAAATATTTTACGAAAATTTCAATGATTTCACAAATATTTCGAAAAGATTTCACAAAAATTTCAATGATCCAAAACAACTCAAAAATTTCCAGATTTCACAGATTTCCGAAAGATTTGAAAGATTCCAAAAGATTTAAAATATTTCGGAGGATTTCAAAGATTTCAGATACATTTAAGATTTCAAAGATTCTAAAACATTTCAGAAGATTTTGCAGATTTCAAAAAGATTCCACAAAAATTTCCATGATTACACAAAGATTTCAAAAATTTCAAAAAATTTCAAAATATTTCAGGATATTTCCAAACATTTCACTGATTTCCGAAAGATTTGAAAATTCCAAAAAATTCAAAATATTCAAAAACAAATCAGAAGATTTTGCAAAGATTTCACAATAATATCACAAAGATTAAAATAATGTCTCGAAGATTTTACGACCATTTCAATGATTTCTCAAAGATTTCAAAATATTTCTAAAGATTTAAGATTTTTCAAGGATTCCAAAGACTTCAGAAAATTTGTCAAAGAATTCCAACATTTCACAAATATTTCAAAAAGATTTCACAAAAATTTCAATAATCCAAAACAACTCAAACATTTCAAAATTTCCGAAAGATTTAAAAGATTCCAAAAGATTTCAAACATTTCAAAAGATTTCACAGATTTCCGAAAGAATTAAGAGATGTGAAAGATTCCAAAAGATTTCACATATTTCAAACCTTTTTAAAAAGATTTCAATGATTTCACAAAGATTTCAAATGTTTAAAGAAATTTTACGAAGATTTAAGATTTCATAAAGACTTGTACACCAGACTTCAAGATTGATCAACCCCTCGATGGTTTATTTTTGTGGGAAGGATTTGAGTAAGAGAATTAAAAAAAAGGTACCATCGTTGAAAGTGGAACTTTTCAACATCTTCGGGATTTGGAGGGAACATCTTTGGTCTAACTTGCGTCTGCCACTGTTCAGGAACTTCTTCCCAGGTTTTATAGTACTGTAAATTCTTCGAAGCTGGTAGCCAACTCGTTACTCCTGTTGAAAACTAAATTGTAAGAATACAAAATGATAAAACAAATATTTATAGCGTATAATACAAACCTGGATTAGAATTTAATCCAGGTACGAGATCTCGGCCATCAACTAAATGAACAGAATCTCCTGTTTCCAGCAGGAGCCTGTGAAGAACGGCTTCATTTTCGAGCGGGTTCAAGGAACAAGTAGAATACACCATTCTTCCTCCAACGGTTAGCATTTCTAGTCCTCTTTTTGCTATCCTATACTGAATCCTAAAAAAAAAGATAATAGCCACAGTTGCAATTACGGAAATATATATGCATATATTAAAATTAAATTTTTTAAACAGGGTGTCTACTGAACTCTTGAACAAAAATTCCTTGACAATTTCAAGTGTAATTTTTCATAGTACAGTCTCGGAATGTTTTCAACTAAAATGAGGAATCTTTAACCACAAAAATGAATTTTCAACAAAAAAACACCAATATTCAAACAAATAGTTGAATATTTTCAACCTAAAAAATGAATTGTTAACAAAATAGTAAGACTATCAACCAACGTGATGAATTTTCAAATAAAATTATGAATCTTCAACTGAAATATTTGAATTTGAAACCAAAAAGATTAATTTTCAACCAAGAAGAATTATTTTCTACCAAAAAAGAGGAATTTTCAACCAAATAGTTCAATTTTCAACTAAAAAGAATAAACTTTTACCAAAAATGAAGTAGTTAAATTTTAAGTTAAACAAACAAAAAAAACGAATTTTCAACAAAGTAGTTAAATTTTCAACCAAATAATAATGAATTTTCAATGAAAATAATGAATCTGCAACTGAAATAGTTGAATTTTTAGCAAAAAATATTAATTTTTAACTAAAATTATGACTATTAACTCCAATAGTTAAACTTTCGACCAAAAAGATGAATTTTCAACAAAGAAGATTAATTTTCCACAAAATAATACGAAATTAAAAAAAATACATGAAGTTTCAATCAAAGTGTTGATTTTTCAACTAAAACGATGAATTTTCAAGCGGAATAGTTTAATTTAAAACCAAACATATGAATTTTTAACTAAAATATGAACCTTCAACTCGAATAGATGAATTATAGACCAAAAATATAAATTTTTAACCAAAAACATTCATTTTCTACCAAAAAAAAGAGCAACTTTCAAGAAAATACATGAATTTTCAACTAAAAAAGATGAATTTTAAACAAATTCTTTAACCAAGAAGATAAATTTTCTACCAAAAAGACGGATTTTCAACAAAACACACGAATTTTCAACTAAAATAGGTAAATTTTCAACGAAAAATTGAATAGTTAAATTTTCAGTTCTATCAATTATTTTTCAACATAAAAGACCTAAGAAAGATCAATTTTCAACCAAATAGTTGAATCTTCAGGGGGCCATCCATAAATCTCCTGACGCGTTTTTCTTTTGTTTATATCGTTGTATCCTTTTTCCTTTTTCACTTCAGGAAAATTTTATTCTCATAAATTTTCGGTAAAAAAAATTAATTTTCAACAAAATAGTTACATTTTCAATCAAAGTGATGGATTTTAAACTAAAACGATAAATCTTCAACTGGAATAGTTAAATTTTCAGTTAAAAAATACATTTTCAACAAAAAAAAAACGATTTTTCACTAAAATAGTTACATTTTCATCCAAAGAGGTGAATTTTCAATTAAAATTATGAATCTTCAATAGGAATATTGGAATTTTGACTTAAAAATAAATTTTCAAACACAAAAAAAAACGATTTTTCAACAAAATACTTAAATTTGTAACCAAAATGATGAATTTTCAACGAAAATGATAAATCTTTCAGTGGAATAGTTGAATTTTAAACCAAACAGATGAATTTTTAACTAAAATGATTATTTTTAACTGGAATAGTTGAATTTCCAACCAAAAAGATGAATGTTCAACCAAGAAGATTAATTTTTTACCAAGCAGACGAATTTTCATCAAAATGCATGAATTTTTAACTAAAAAAAGTAAATTTTCAATGAAAAACTGAATAGTTAAATTTTTAGATAACCGAATAATTTTCAACTAAAATGATGGAATATTCAACTGGATAATTTAAATTATCTGATATAGAAATTAATTAAAAAAAAGAACTTTCAACAAAATAGTTCAATTTTAACTGTAGTAATTAAATTTTCAGTTTAATAAATTAATTTTTAACAAAATAGTTACATTTTCAAACAAAGTGATAGATTTTTAACTAAAATGATTAATCTTCAACTGGGACAATTCAATTTTCAACCAAAAAGATGAATTTTCAACTAAAATGATGGAATATTCAACTGGATAAGTTAAATTATCTGAAATAGAAATTAATTTTGAACAAAAAAAAAATAACTTTCAACAAAATATTTGAATTTTCAACTGGAGTAATTAAATTTTCATTTAATAAATTATTCTTCAACGAAAAAGACAAATTTTTAACAAAATACATTAATTTTTAACTAAAAACAATAAACTTTCAACCAAATATGGAATAGTTAAATTTCCAGTTGAAAAAATTAATTTTTAACAAAATAGTTACACTTTCAATTAAAATGATTAATCTTCAACTGGGACAATTCAATTTTCGACCAAAAAGATGCATTTTCAACCAAGAAGATAAATTTCTACCAAAAAGACGAATTTTGAATTTGTAGTTTAAATGAATAGTTACCAAAAAATCAATTTTCAACCAAAGAGATTAATTTCGAACCAGAGATGAATTTTCAACTGAAATTATGGAATATTCAATTGGATTAGTTAAAATATCTGACAAAACAAATAATTTTCAACAAAACAAACAAAAACGAATTTTGAACAAAATAATTTCAGTTTAATCAATTATTTTTCAAACAAAAAGTCGAATTTATAGCAAAATACATTAATTTTCAACCAAATAGTGGAATATTTAACTAAAAAGGATCAACTTTCAACAAATAAAAAAGCGATACTTCAACAAAATAGTTCAATTTCCAACCAATGAGATTAATTTTCAATTTAAATGATGAATCTTTGACCAAAAAATTAATGTTCAACAAAAGAGTTTAACTTTAAACCAAGTAATTGAGTTTTTAACCAAAAAGATGAATTCTCAACGAAAAATGTAATAGTAGATATATCAAACAAAAAAAAAAGAAATTTTCAACAAGAGTTAAATTTTTAACTAAGAAAGTTTTTTCATTTAAGTGAGAAAAAAAATCAGCCAAACTGTTGAATTTTTTAAGCAAACAGATAAATTTACAGTTAAAAAACATTAATTTCCAACAACAAAAATACGCATTTTCAACAAAGAAGTGAAAAAAACAGTTAATTTTAGACTAGAATTTAAAAAATTTAAGCACGCTCCCGAAAAAATTCCCTGATTTGAAAAAAAATTTCCCTGACAATTTCAGGTCTTCCAGGTTTTCCAGGTGAGTAGACGCCCTGTTAAATTAAATTGATATCTACCCGTGAAGATTGTTGCCATTCGCGGGACTCCATTTGCACCAGATATCCGGGTTCTTCCTTATTGTACCATCTCCACTGCAAGGGACGTCTGCTAAAATCCTATCGAACCTAACAAAATTAGAAAAAAAAGATAGAGATATTTAAGTATTACAATTATATTATATTTTATATTCACTTTGTAGCCAGATATTTAGGAAGGCAAGTATACAGACTTCATAGCCCAAAATGCTCTCAAAACAGGGAATATAGGGGAATTTTTCACAAAAATAGGGGAATAAATTCTTTTAAATAAAATTAATGTAGATAACATATTAAATTTAACATGAACCGCTTTAAATTCCTGAAATTTTAAGTCGAAATATATTTCACTGCCATAAAAATAATTGAATTTTCATCTAAACAAGATTTCCTAACAAAAGAGATGAATTAAAAAAAAAAAAAAGAATTTCCAATAAAAAAGTTAAGTTTTCAAGCTAAAAAGTGGATTGCTTTAGAAAAGTGTTGACTTTTAAACCCGAAAAGATGAATTTTCAACCAAATAATTAAAATTAAAAAAATTTATTTGTTAACCAAACTGTTGCACTGACAGCCAAATAGTTCAACTTTCAAGCAAAAGAAACGATTTTTCAACGAAATAGTTAAACTTTTGACCAAATAGTTGAATATTCAACTTACAAAAATGAATTTTCAAACAATGATAAAATTTTCAATAAATGAAAAAAGATTAAATTTCAACTATAAACAGTTGAATTTTCAACCGAATAGTTAAATTTTCAGCAAAAAAGGCAAATTTTTTTGAAGACAGTTGAATTTTCAACAAAAAAACTAATTTTTAGTTTAGGTAAATTTTCAACCAAGAAAGATGACTTTTGTAACAAACAAACAAATTAATTTTCTCTAAAAAAATTAATGCTTAACTGAATAATAAAATTTTCAACAAAATAGTTGAATTTAAAACCAAATAACTTAATTTTGTACATACAAAAATGAATTTGCAACAGAAAAGTTATTTTTCTAGCAAGGAAGATGAATTTTCTATTATGAAAGTTGAATTATCAATCCAAAAAGATAAATAAAAAAAAAACTGTTGAATTTTCGACCAAAAAGACGAATTTTCTGAAAGAAAGTTGAATTTTCAACAAAAAAGCTCATTTTTAATCAAGATAGATGAATTTTCAACCAAGAAAGATGACTTTTCTAATAACAAAAAAATTAATTTTCTATCCAAGAAGACGAATGTTTAACTAAATAATTAAATTTTCAACAAAATAGTTGAATTTTATACCAAATAGCTTAATTTTGTACCTACAAAGATGAAATTTCAACCAAGAAGATTAATTTTCTACCAAAAGACGAATTTTCAACAAAATACATGAAATTTCAACCAAATTCTTGATTTTGTAATTGAAAAAAAATCAAAAATAAGGAAAAAAGTGAGTTTGGTTTGGTTGACTCTTTCCTTTTTGGCCCCCTTTTTTCATTCGTTAGATAACTGTCCCTAAAGAGCCGAGTACACTGATTTTTTGAAACATACGACTGTTTTAAAAGATTTTTTCTGAAAAAGATAAGTTTTCGACCAAAAATGATATGGTAAAATAGGCAGTTAAAAAAATTAATTTTTAACCAAAGAAAAGGAATTTTCAACCAGAAAAGATGAATTTTTAACAAAATAGTTGAATCCTAAAACAAAAAGATAAATTTTTAACAACGAAGATGAATATTCTACAACAAAAAACGAATTTTCAACCAAAAAGTTAATTTTCATCCAGGAATCATAATTTTCTACAAAATTGTTGAATTTTCAATTTCGAAAATTCATTTACAATCATATAGTTAAATTTTCAACAAAAAATGATTAATTGTCAACGAAGCAAGTAGTAGTTAATATTTCAACCAAAACAGATTTTTATTTTAAATAAAAAGCAGTTGAATTCAATTAAATGACGAATCTTCAAGAAAATGGTTGAATCCTCAACTGAAAAAAATAATAATTTTTTACCAAACAGTTGCGTTTTTAACCAAAAAGGACGAATTTTCAAACAAGAAGTTAATTTTTCTGCCAAAAAAACCAAAGAGATGAATTTTCAATTAAAATGATGAATCATCAAAAAAGAATTAATTTGTTATCCAAGTATTTCAACATTCAACTAATTAGCTGAATTTTCAATCAAGAATGATTTTAAATTAAATAAAAAAAAGTTGAATTCAACCAAAAAAGGCGAATCCTCAATAAAATAGTTGAATCCTTAACCCGGAAAAGTGAATTTTAAACAAAAAAGATCACTTTCAACAAAGAAAGATGAATTTGTAACCAAAAAACAATAAAATTTCTACAAAAATCGTTCAATTTTCTATCAAAAGGACAAATTTTTAACGAAACAGTTGAATTTTCGTCGAAAAAAATAATACTTTTAACCAAATAGTTGATATAAATTTTTCACAATACAGTTGAATTTTCAACCAGAAGACGAATTTTTAACAAAATAGTTTACTTTTAGAGCAAAAAATATGACTTTAACAAAAGAATTGAATTTTCAACAAAATAGTTGGATTTTCAAGCCAAAGATGAATTTTTCACAACACAGTTGAATTTTCAATCTGGAATATTGAATTTAAAAAATATATATATATATATATATAATTTTCAACAAAAAAAGATGAAATTTCAATAAAAAAAGATAAAATTTCTACCAAAATAGTTGAAATTTCGATTAAAAAAGACGAATTTTTAACAAAACAGTTGAATTCAATCAAAAAAGACGAATGATCAAGAAAATAGTTGAATCCTTAACCCAGAAAAGTGAATTTTAAACAAAAAAAGATCAAATTTCTACAAAAATCGTTGAATTTTCTATAAAAAAGACGAATTTTTAACGAAACAGTTGAATTTTCGTCGAAAAAAATATTACTTTTAACCAAATAGTTGAATTTTCAAGCTAAAGATAAATGTGTCACAAGATAGTTGAATTTTCAACCCGGAAATTTGTATTTCATACAAAAACGATCAGTTTTAACAAAGAAAGACGAATTTTTAAACAAAAATGATCAAACTTCTACCAAAATAGTTGAATTTTCGATCCAAAAGACGAATTTTTAACAAAGCAGTTGACTTTTAGACCAAAAAAGATGACTGTTTAACGAAATAGTTGAATTTTCAACCTACAAAGATGTATTTTCAATAAAAAAGATTAAAATTCAACCAAAAAAAGTTGAATTTTCAACCAAAAACTTCATGTTTGACCAAAAAAGCTGACTTTATTGAAAGAATTAAATTTTCAACAAAATAGTTGGATTTTCAAGTTAAAGATGAATTTTTCACAACACAGTTGAATTTTCAACCTGGAATATTGAATTTTAAACAAACAAACAAGAATAATTTTCAACAAAAAAAGATGAAATTTTAATAAAAAAAGATCAAATTTCAACAAAATAGTTGAAATTTCGATTCCAAAAAAAGAAATTTTAACAAAACAGTTGAATATTCGACCAAAAAATATGACTTTTTAACAAAATAGTTGAATTTTCAAGCTAAAGATAAATTTTTCAGGAGACAGTTGAATTTTCAACCCGGAAAATTGGGTTTCAAACCAAAAATATCATTTTCAACAAAGAAAGATGAATTTTTAATAAAAAAAACATAACATTTCTAGCAAAATAGTTAAATTTTCTAGCCAAAAAGACGTATTTAAACGAAAAAAAAACTACAAAAATGGGAACTGTGCAGTCTGAGTATATGCGAAAAGAAGAAAGTTCTGAAAAAAGAGGTATACAATGTAATTAGGATTATACTAACTTCAAAGTTCCTTTCGAACCATCAGGATTGGTGATGGTAAAGTTTGGCATCACTGATGAGTCGTGGTTCGTGATAAGAATATTTGGACTATTTAATCGCTTAGCTTGATGAACCAACATATAACACCTATTATTATCCAAATCGTTCGCTATAACAAACCCCTCTGCGAAAAATAAAACGAAAATGAAATATATTTATGTTAATAAAATGGACATAATTTCATCAATTTAATTAACTTCAATAGATCTCAAATAATCCAAATTACCCGGAAGAGTTTCCTTTTCATCAGCGTGTATCATTTCGATTAATTGCGCGGTCTTTGAACCTGGAGCCGCACACATATCTAAAACCTTTTTTAAAAAAGAAACGTTATACTGAAGTTTTTTCTAATAAATAAGATACAAATTTAAAAAAAAAACAAGAATCTAACGATCGTTGGTAGATTTAAAAAAATGATTTTTGATTGTGATTTAAAGAAAAATTCAGAGAGAAAAAAAGAAGGGGAATCGGGAGATGCTTTCTTTTTCTTTCCCCCTTTTTTTTTAATTTGAATGGAGACATTTAAGACTGTGTTGTCCAGATTTGATCGTTAGATTTTTTTTTAATTTCTAAGAATTTCTTAATTAAATTTGTATGTTGGTTGTTAAAGAGGGAAGTAACTAGTTTCTTTTAACTAGTTTTTTTTTGGTAACGATAGTGGTGACGAAGTTACTTTTGTAAATAAGTAACGAATTACTAGAAACTAGTTACATTTTTTCAGTTACTTTGGCAATATAATTCACAAGCCTTTTTAATGACAATCAATCCATTTTATTGCTTTTACAACTATTTTTTCATTTTCACTATTCAAATAGTGGCAGCTAGTTTTCGACGAAGTTTTCGAAAAATTATTGTTGTTAAAAATAAGCAAAGAATGCAGAGGGCTACCATAGCCTAATTTACGTGAAAAAAGTGACATACTTAAAAAATTGAAAAACCGACCAAAAGTGACTATAATGTTCTCTTGACTTCAAAAGAATTCGATGAAATTTATAAGAATTCTAGGTGAATTTTTAACAAATTCAGGATAAATCCAAAAAATTATTTTTAAAAACGAGTTAAATAAAATTCGAGTAAAGGCCGTAGCAGGATAAGCATGGTCTGGGTGCCTCCGCATGGATTTGCTTCATATTTACGGGATAAGTTTCTTTCATTATGAAACTAATTTACCCCAAGTGCCAAGTTCAAAAAAAAATTTTTACAACAAGTATAAATAAATTTTTAAAAATTAAAAAAATCAATTTTCTCAAAATTGGCTCAACCGATTTTGATGGTTAAAATATATATTATAGAAGGTACTAAGACAATTTAAAAAAAAAATTGACACCTAATTCCTTCCAGGAGAAGGGTGTGAAAAAAATTATAGTAATTTTGTAACAATTTTTTTTTAATAAAGTACTTCTTGCACACCTACCATTTTTTGCCTATATTATGCTCACATTCAAGGCTGCAAAATATATTTTTGCGGAAATGATCACAGCATTACTTTATAGTTTAAAAAAATAAAAACTACTTATTGGCCCCTTACATGTATGCAATTCCATGTGAATGAGGGGCCAACTTAAGTTTCAGCTTATGACGCAATAAGTTATACTCAATGGTATAATT
>CAKNYM010050674.1:105488-145885 GCA_932195095.1 Andricus curvator
CCCCCCCTCCCCCCGTAACAGAAGTTTTGGTGGGACTGACGTAAGAACTGGACTCTCCACTATACGACGAATCACTACTTAACTTGGGCATGATTTCGACTCGCACAACAAATTTCGCGCATAAAGGTGGTAGTTGGGTGTACAATCTAAACATGAATAATACAAACAATAAAGTAGCCTCGGAATGGACTGAAACTTTGATTGAGGTTTTGAAATATGGTCAGGAGTAGATAGGGAATCACATGGTAGTCAAGGGGTCGTTTTGATTATGAATGAAAAAGCAAGATATATGTTCCAAAAACGACTTAAATACTTTTTTTCTCCCCTTTTCAGATAGTTGGAAAAAAATCTTTCTGATTGTAGGATTTATTATAAAGATACGGAAATATACGCTGAAGTAAAGGAATTACCTTCTTCATTTTAAATCAAATACAACTTTAGTCATTTTTATCTGAAGAACATTGAACATAACATATGGTCGTTGCGAAGCGCGACGACCAAATTGCGCGCAGCAAGCGCGCTCAAACTTTTGGGTTTCTATTATACGATGAACAGAAACGAGCGTGAAGCGCGAGGTGCACATGATGATCATACCAAATATCGAGCGCGAAGCGCGAGTGTCGTGATGAGAATGTGTTCCTTAAGGTCGATAGAACCTTAAGTAAATTAGTTCTTATTTTTATGTAAAACTGACATAATTAAACCAAAAGCAGGTCATAACGATGAAGCTTACTAAGAGAGTATTAGCCTGCGAAGTGCGCAATAGCGAGCACACGAAGTGTGAAAACCTAGACGACAAATGTGTCCGAGTGCGCAGCGCGAGGTGAATGCATTATCGAGCGCGAAGCGCGAGATGAATACCTAATCGAGCGCGAAGCGCGAGATCCAACAGGTGCGCGCCCTAGGCGCGCTGAAACTTGCGAGCCGCGCGCGAAGCGCGCGATGAGAATGTGCCCGCGAAGCGGGCAGATTTTTTTGTAAATAATTCAGGGTGAATTTTACAAAGATTTCAAAACATTTCTGTAGATTTTGTAAAGATTTCAAAAAGATATCATAAAAAATTCAAGAAGATTTTACGAAAATTTCAGTAATTTCACGCAAGAGTTGAATTTTCAACCTGGAAAGATTCTTCAGTCAACAGAGAAAAAAAGTTTCAAACTATTGAAATTTCAAGCAAAAAGATGAATTTTTAAGCAAAAAAGACCTACAGGCCTCACAGTCCCTATGGGATAAAATATAGGGACCAAAGGGTACTTTTTGTCACGCTCATAGGGTACTTTCTTCGTGATCAAAGGGTAACAAATTCAGGATAAATTCGTAATACTTCAAAGCAATTCAAGTTAAATTCCAAAGAATTCAAATGAATCGGAAAAATTTTATTAATTAAAAAAATTCCATTGATTTCCGTGAAATTGGAATGAATTTAGATAAAAATTCATGGTGAGGTTAAAAGAATTTAGGACCAATTAAATAAAATATTTTATAATTTCGAAAAAATTAAATATAATTGAGTGAATTTAGAAGAATTCAAGTTAATAAAAAAAATTCAAGAGAATTCCAAAGAATTTAAACGAATTGAGGGTGAATTCCAAAAAAATTCTAATCTCTTCAAATCTTTGAAACCCTACGAATTTCTAACCAAACAAGTGACTGATGACTACAAAATAATTCAGGTTAAATTCAAATGAATGGGAAAAAAATTGAAGGTGAATTTTAAAGACTACAAGATGAATAAAACAAAAACTTTTGAAACTTTTACTGAACTGAGTAAAATTGTGTGACTTTACAAGAATTCAAAAGGATTTTAAAATCCTCAGTATATAAATTAGAAGAATTCAGGTCGAATTCCAAGTGAATTGCAAAAAATATGTGAAAATCTCTTGAAATCTTTGAAACCCTACGAAATCTCTCGCTTTTTGTGAATAATTTCTTTGAAATCCATCAAAATATCATAAAATCCCGTGAAGTTCTATGAAATTTGATATTTCAAGAAAGCCTGGAAAATTGATTAAAATACCTTGAGAGCTCTTAAAACCCCATAAAATCATTGAAATCCTCGGAAATTTGATAAAATCCTTCGGAATATTTAAAAATATCCTATAGCCTTACATGTCCTGTCAAATTCTTCCATATCGTTCGAAATTCTTTAAAACCGCAAGCAAATTTTTTAAATCCCTTAACACTATTAAAACCCTTGAAATCTCTTTAAAATGCCTTGGAATCTTTTAGAACACCTCAAATATTTCAAATTCTTTGAAATCCCTTCAAACTATTGAAATCATTTTTTAAAAGTTCTGGGAATCTTTTAAAATTTCCTATATTTCTAATCCTTTGATATTTTTTGAAATCCCTCGAAACTTTTTAAATCTCTTGAAAATGCCTGGGAATCTTTTACAATACCCTTAAATATTTCAAATCCTTTGAAATCGCATTAAATTACTGAAATCCTTGTAAAAATTTTCGTAATCTTTTAAAATAACCTAAAATATTTAAAATCCTTTAGAATTAAAAAAAATGTTTAACTATCTTGAAAATGCATACATAATATACTATTAGAATATTTCTAATCCTTCAATCATTTTATCAATTGATCCTCAGGTTCAATTAAATAAAAACTTTTAAAAATTCAAAAAAATCCATTGAATTAAGTAGAATTGAGTAAATTTAGAAGAATTCAAGAGAATTCATAACATTCAAGAAAATTTCAAAGAATTAAGGGCAAATTAATAAGAATTCAGGATGAATTCCAAATCTCTTCAAATCGTTAAAACCCTACAAAATACCTCACTTCTTGTGAATAAATTCTTTAAAATACACTAAAATATTATAAAATCCCCTAAAATCATTGAAATCCTCGGAAATATAATAAAATAACGTGAAATGTTTTAAAATATCTTAAAACCTCATACGTCCTGTAAAATCGTTCCACATCTTCTGAAATTCTAGAAAATTCTTTATCCTGAAATATTTCAAACGCTTTGGAATCCCCTCAGATTAATGAAATTAATAAAAAATTTCCTAAATTTTTTCAAATTAAAAGCTCTTGAAAATGCCTTAAAAGTTTTAAAAATACACTAAAATCTTTAAATTCCCTGAAATATTTCAAAAGAATTCAAGAATTCAGAAATAGGTATAGACCTGAATTGAATAGTGATTAACCCATAAGTTAATTTATTGAAAGAAAAGTGTCTAATGTGATCTTTCCATTTTAAAAGAGACTAAAAAGTGATTTGAGAAAAAAAAAGTGTCTAATAGTGACTGAGTGTGGCAGCCCTGATTAATTTTTACAGTTATTTCTTACAGAAATTCCCTGATTTTTGCTATTTTTATCAAAATGCCTGATTCTTGGAAGCTTTGATCTTATTATACATTTTTTTAAAGATCCATTATGGGTTGCAAATAGGGTACCATAGGGACCGGCCTGTGAGGCCTGGACCTACTTTCAACAAAATACATGAATTTGCAACTAAAAAAGATCCATTTTTAACAAAAAATAGAATAGTTAAATTTTAAGTTTAAAAAAATTAATTTCCAACCAAAAAAGAACCAATTTTCAACGAAATATGTAAATCCAGTAACATGCTGCTATTTTTACAAATGAAAAATCATTGTTCAGGGTGTCTACTTAAATCCTGGAGAAAAATTCCCTGAAAATTCCAGGTTTTTTCCAGGTATCTCAAGTTTTTTCCAGGTATAATTTTGCATAGCATGGAGCCATTCAAATATTTCACATATTTTAAAAAAATCGACTCGGGATATGTATACAATTTCGCGAGTTTATTATAAATAATGTTTTTTTCAGTTTCTAGGAATTCAATTAATATTAATTAATATTACTTATATTAATTTGAATAATAATTCAAACAAATTTTTATTTTATCTACTTATACTTAAAATTCAGTGCATATTTTGGCAAAATTAATGTGGGCACTATACGAAATTCAATTTAAACCGATTAAAATTCGTAACTTTTCAAGTAAAAATTTGGATTTTCAAAAATATAGATGATTTTTTAACCAAATAGTTGAATTTTCAACCAAAAAGATCAAATTTCAAACAAATAGCTGAATTTTGAACTAAAAAATATAAGTTTTCAATCAAAAATGGAACAGTTAAATTTTCAGTCAAACAAAATAATTTTCCAAAAAAAAAACAGATTTATTTTTAAAACAAATTTAATTTAACTTCCAACCAAGCAGTTTTATTTTCAAGCAAAAACATGAATTTTCAACTAAAATTATGAATTTTTAGCTGGAATACTTAATTTTTCAACCAAGAAGATGAATTTTCTACCACAAAGATGATTTTTCAAAAAAATACAAGAATTTTCAACTGAAATGATCATACTTTAACTGGAATAGTTAATTTTTCGACCAAAAAGATGATTTTTCAACCAAGAAGATTAATTTTTACTAAAGAAGACGAATTTTCAAGAAAACACATGAATTTTCAATTAAAAAGATAAATTTTAAACCAAGAATTGAATATTTAAATTTTCAGTTAAAAATTAACGTTTAACCAAAGAGATGAATTTTCAACTGAAAGGATATAATTTTCAATTGGAATAGTTGCATTTCACGGTAGAAAAAAAAAAACATTTTCAAACAAAGTGATGAATTTTCAACTGGAATAGTTGAATTTGAAACTAAAAACATGCATTTTCAACTAAAATGATGAGTCTTTAACTAGAATCATTAAATTTCAAACAAAAAGATTAATTTTCAATCCAGAAGATTAATTTCTACCAAAAAAGTCAACATTTTCAACTAAAAAAGATAATTTTTCAACCAAATATTGAATAGTTACATTTTCAGTAAAAAAAATAATTTTCAACAACATAGTTAAAGTTGCGACAAGAATAGTTCAATTTTCAGTAAAAAAAATAATTTTCAGCCAAATAAAAAACGAATTTTTAACAAAATAGCTCATTTTTTAACCAAGGAGATGAACTTTCAATTAAAATGATGAATCTTTAACAACAACAAAAAATTAATTTTTAACAAAAGAGTAACTCTCAGCCAAGTAATTAAATCTTCATTCAGAAAAGATGGATTCGGAACGAAAAATGTAGTAGTTGATATTTCAACCAGAAAAGAACGAATTTTCAACAAACTGCACGAATTTTCAACTAAAATCGACCAATTTTCAACCAAAAACAGAATAGTTAAATTTTCAGTTTAAAAAATTGATTTCAAACAAACAAAAAAACGATTTTTCAATAAAATAGTTCGATACAGTAATAGAAAGCTACTTTTACAAATGAAGAATCATTGTTATTCAATTTAATATTGCAATTAAAAAAAAATTAAGCATCCTCTCGACAAAATACCCTGACTTTAAAAAAAAATCCCTGACATTTCCAGGTTTTTCCAGGTATATAAAAATTCCCTGACAATTCCAGGTTTTCCAGGTAGGGTAGACACCCTGTTGTTATTTAATTTTATATTACAATTTAAACAAATTCCCTGATATTTCCAGGTTTTCGGGGCATATATATCAAGTTCCCTGACAATTCTAGGTTTTCCAGGTGAGTAGACACCCTGTTTTAAAAAGTAACTTACCCACAACTAAAGAGGAATGTAAATTTTGATTAATTCTAAATTTAATGTCTTAAATTTGTATTTATATTAACCTTGTGCCATGGTTTGACGTCGAGTACCAGTGGCGGAATCATACTGACTACTTCTTGTCTACTGATACTTCCACTACTTGTTTCAGCGATTAGGAAATTGTGTAACCTAAAATAAGCTTCAGACCTTCGGATATCCTTCCTGGTAAGTTGCAATTGCCAAGCCAAACCCTCAGGATAAAATGGTAAGCAATGCGGCTTCATTTTCTCTACCTTTTCAACTTCCTCTTGACCATCCTCTAACTTCAGGTTTAAAATCTCTTCGAAGAAATCACCCTTAATGATTTCGAGTAAAGCTTTGGCCTCTGCTTTTGAGCCTGTAATTCTAAACGCAACGGGGAGATTTTCTCTCATTGTGTTGATAAACGCATCCCATTCTCCTTCTGGGACTATTTTTTGCGTTTGGTAATAATTGTCGAAATCTTTGTTCTCCCTGATGATGTCGGCATAGCACCTCTGGGGCCTTTTATCCCATTCATCTTTATTCTAGAATAACATTTTATCAAATAAAATCAAATTGATTAAAAGCTTGGGTGACCAGATGGCCTGATCGAAAAATCAGGAAATTATCCCACTTCTCACCCTCTTCAACCACTAATTTTCGCTAGCCCAAATACAATTTAACTTTAACAAAATATATACATTTTTAACCAAAGAAACGAATTTTCAACTTCAAGGAGGAATCTTTAACCAAAAATGGAATACTTATGTTTACATTTAAAAAAAAATAATAATTTTTAACCATAACAACGAATTTTCGACAAAATAGTTCATTATTCAACCAAATAAATTAATTTTCAATCAAAAAGATAAATTTTCAACCAATAGGATTAATTAGTAGGAAATTAATTAATAGGCAAATTAATAAAAAATAGGAATAATTTTAAATTTAAATGAGGAATCTTTAACAAAAGAAAAATGAATTTTTAACCAAGATTTTGCAACCAAAAATGGAATAGTTATATTTACATTTCAAAAAATTACTTTTTAACCATAACAAAAGAATTTTTAACAAAATAGTTAAATGTTTAACCAAAGAAATGAATTGTCAAACAAAAATAGTTGAATTTTCAACTAAAAAAAGCAAATTTTGAACCAAGCATGGAGAAGTTAAATTTTAGCTTGAAACATTAATTTTCAAAACAAAAAATCAAAAAATTAGTTAAATTTTTAACCAAAAAAAATGAATTTTCAACCAAAAAGATGAATTTTCAGCGATAAAGATTAATTATCTACCAAAAAGACGAATTTTCAATTTAAAATGATAAACATACAACACAAAATGGAATAGTTATATTTACAGTTCAAAAAAAAAGTTTTAACCCTACAATACGAATTTTCAATAAAATAGCTAAATTTTCGACCAAAGATATGAATAGTCAACCAAAAGAATGAATTTTTCACTAAGAAGATTAATATTCTACCACAAAAGACGAATTTTCAACAAAATCCATGAATTTTCAACTAAAGAAGATAAATTTTCAACCAAACACAGAGTAGTTAAATTTTTAGTTATTAAAATTAATTTTCAATTATAATGATGAATTTTCAATAAAAGAAAGAAATTTTGAACCAAATAGTTGATTTTTCGACAAAAAGATGAATTTTCAACAAACAAACAAAAATAATTTTCAACTAGTTTAAAAATGAATTAAAGTTAAAATTAAAGTTTTTAAAGTTAAGTTAATAAATTAATTATGAATGTTTAGCTGGAATAGTGGCATTTTCAACCAAAAAGGTGATATTGCATACAAAATAGTTGAATTTTCGACTAAGGCAGATAAATTGTCAACCAAACAGGGAGTAGTTACATTTTCAGTTCATATCCATATTCAGTTTATTTTAGTTAAAAAATTAATTTACAACCCAAAAAAAAAACAGAATTTTCAGCAAAATAATTCAATTTTTAACAAACAAAAAATTAATTTTCAACTATAATGACGAATCTTCAATAAAAGAAATCTATTTTGAACCAAATAGTTGAATTTTCGACCATGAAGATTAAAAGATTAATTTTCTACAAAAAAGATGAATTTTCAAATAAAAAAGATCAATGTTCAACCAACAATGAAATAGTTATATTTTCAGTTTAAAAATTTATTAAATTTTTTTTTTTTTTACAAAATATGTAGTTAAATTTTTAGCCAAAGAAATTAATTTTAAACACAATACATAAATTTTCAACTAAAGAAGATAAATTTTCAACCAAAAATATATTAGTTAAATTTTTAGTTAAAAAAATGAATTTTCAACCAATTAAAAACAAATTTTCAACCAAAAATGTTTTTGAATAAAAAAGATGAATCAACAACAAAAAATGAATTTTCAACTTTAATTAAATTTTTTTTTAATTTTTAATTTTTTTCCACTTTCAACTGAGTTGCATTTTCAACAAAAAATGTAACATTCGACATTTAAAAAAAAAGTTATTATTTGGAACCAAAGACAGTTGTATTCAAGCAAAGAAGATCAATTTTCAACGAAATAAATCAAAATCCTCGATAAAAAAAGATTAGTTTTCAACCAAGCAGTTGCAATTTTAGTCCAAAAAGATGAAATTTTTACGACAATCGATGAATTTTTAAACCAAAAAGACGAAATTTCAATCAAAAAAGATTTATCAGTCAATAGAGAAAATTTTTTTGATCTAAAATGTGGAATTTTCATGCCAAAAAGACGAATTTTCGACAACAGCTGAATTTTTACACCGAAAATATAAAATTGCAACAAGAAAATTAATATTTAGCCAAATAGTTGAATTTTCAATCGAAGAAATTAATGCTCAACTAAAAAGTTAAATTTTTGACCAATAAGATTAATTTATTACCAAAACAGATGAATTTTTAACGACATAGTGAATTTTAAACAAAATATTAAAATTTATAAACAAAGAAATAAATTTTTAACTAAAATAAGGAATTTTTAAGAACAATAAAAGAATTTTTAAGAACAATAAAAGAATTTTCAACCACAAAGATTAATTTTCGACCAAAAAGATGAAGTTTCAACAAAATGCATAAATTTTCAGTTAAAAGAATTGATTTACAAACAAACAAAAAAAGATTTTCCAACTAAATAATTAAATTATTTGACCGAGAAATGAATTTTCAACTACAACGATGAATCTTCAGTAAAATAAATCAATTTTGAACAAAATAATTGCATTTTCAACCATAAAGATTAATTATCTACCAAAAAAGACGAATTTACAACTAAAAAAGATAAACGTTCAACCAAACATAGAATAGTAAAATTTTTAGTTACGAAATTAATTTCCAACCAATTAAAAATGAATTTTCAACAAAATAGTTAAATTTTCAACAAAAAAAAAAAAGTATTTTGAATTTAAATGATGAATCATGAACCAAAAAAATGACTGTTTAACAAAGTAGTTCCACTTTTAACTAAGTAGTTGAATTTTTAACAAAATATATAATAGTTGATATTTCAACCAAAAAATATTTAAATTTGAACCCAAAAACAGTTTAATTCAATCAAAGAAGACTAATTTTCAGCAAAATAGTTGAATTTTCAAACCGAAAATATGAATTTTCAATCCAAAAAGACGAATTTTGAACAAAACAGTTGAATTTTAAATCAAAAAGATGGACTTCTTTGTTTTTAAGAAAATTGTTGAATTTCGAATAAATTAATAAAATTGTGTGTTTATTCCCTAAGTTTATGAATTATGCAAATAACATTTTCGAGGTAAACATTTTTATTTAAACAATTGAGTACAATCTGTTGATTATTTTATGTACTTTTCAGAACTTCCAATCTTTTTAGGCAATTCCGATGTTTACATTTCTTTTCAAATATTAGTAAAATGCCACACATGTCAAGTTTTTTAAATTTATTTGAACAGTCACAATGAGATTGCGTCCTCAGAAATTGTTAACAAAGTTTACGACAGCGGAATAAAAGTCCCTATATTTTGTTTTTGGGCATGAAAAATCACGACATAACAAAAAATCAGGATAGCAATAAAAAATTAGGACGTCTGGTCACCCTATTAAAAGCTATACAAACTGAAAAAGAACTTATATATTCTACCATTTAATCTAAATTCTAATAATTATAAGTTTTGTTTTAGTTGCTATGCAGAATGTGGAGGTTAGGTAACTTCAAATTATAAAATAATGACACCACAAAATAGAAAAGACATTAACGAATAAAATATTTTAAATTAATCATTTCTGAATATTTAAGATGTATTTCTTTTAAGTTATAAACAAGGAAACAAAATATATATCAAAGATATCAGTGTGGTCCAAACAAACATAACCTCAATACCAACCGGTTTCAATGAATTTACATATGAAAGTCATACCTTTTTCTTTTCACGCCTTTTTTCTGCGAAGTTCTTTTTCGGCTTATATTTCCGACCTTTACCCATATTTTTATTTTGTTAGATAATTGTTATTTAACGTCACGTGTATATAATAAAACTACAAGACACTTGTTTCGCTGTTTGACAATTTTCTATACTCATTGACTCATTGGTTTATGCAGCGCTCCCAATTTGGCTCCACAACTGCACTGCGCATGCGTTGCATCGGCAGTCTCATTGGCTGTAAATGGCGCGCTTTTTTAAAACTGTCACATGCGTACAGCAATTTTTTATAATAAATCATTGTGGAAAGAATAACAATTAATTTTCAGAGCACAAAATATTTTTTTAGAGTGCAAGGTGAAATAATTATTTTATTATACTCTTTAAAAAAAAATTACTGATTTTAAATTCAAAGGAAGGAATGTCTTTTTTCACCAATGTAAATTTTAAATCATTCATAATATTTTTTTGTACTTTATGATTATTATATATTGTGAAAAATTGAATTGCATATTTAATCATTTCAAATAAGCGAGTGATCAACATCCAATGAGGCTACTGGTGCGCATGCGTTTCATTGGCTGTAAATGGCGCGCTTTTTTAAAACTATCACATGCGTAAAGCAATTTTTTATAATAAATCATTGTGGAAATAATAACAATTAATTTTCCGAGCACGAAATAGTCTTTTAGAGTGCAAGATAAAATAATCATTTTATACTCTTTAAAAATAAATGATTGATTTTAAATTCAAAGGAATGAATGCCTTTTTTCACCAATGTAAATTTTAAATCACTCATAATATTTCTTTGTACTTTATGATTATTATATATTGTGAAAATTGATTTGCATATTTAATCATTTGAAATAAGCGCGCGACCAACATCCAATTAATTGTTGAATACCTTGATTTGTGTTGGGTAAGGTTAATTTCGATGTATAATATTATTAGAACAGGAAGGAAAAGGGCGGGAAATAAAGGTGACCAAGTGAATTGACTTCAGATGTATATTTATTTAAAATCAGGGCAGTCAACTTGTTCATCTCCTTAACTTTAAGGTCGTTCCAAAAATCAGATCTCTGAAAAAAAGTTTTTCTATTAAATTTCAAAACATGACGACCATGATCTATTGAAATCCAACAATTTTGCTAAAATTGATAAGAAGTGTCAGTAAGAAAAAATTCAATTACAAAAACTATTGTTAAAATAATTCTTTTTCGTAAGTTTTAAACTTTTTTCGTAAAATCATGTTTTTTTCATAACAAGTGACTGATATTATTTCATTTCTTAAAATGATAGAAAAACTTTTTTCCAGAGTCCTGACTTTTGGCACAACTACTTAAATGATTTGCACCTACATTTTCTCGAAAATTACAAAACAGCGCACACAACAAAATTTCAGATCCTGAGGTACATAGTTGGTAAGAAGTTTATTTTTCAAAATTTTGTAAGTTTTTGCTGATCCAGCTAATCTCCAGTAAGAAGACTTGAATTGAAAAGAATTGTGAAATTCCGATTTCAGCTAAAAATGAACAATTTTCTATCCTATTTGAAACCTGATTCTTCCACGGACCTCCAATCCGCAAGAGAGTAATAGATTTTTCAGAAATGTAATTCCCTGCAGTTCCCATAGCGACAGCAACGACTCTCGGAATTATTTTGTGTTCCAGAAACAGGACAAAATTTACATTTATTTAATTCCTTCCAGTACCGTAAAAAATATCTATAATTGATAGTTTTTAATTTCATAAAGTAGGACACATTTCAAATTTATTTAATTCCTTCCAGTTCTTTAAGAAAATATGTATATTGAATTGCTTTTAATTCCGTGAAGTAGAATTTATTTTTAATTTATTTAATTCCCTCTAATACCTTCAGAATAAATCTGTATGATCTTGTTTCGAATTCCAAAATGTAGCATATATTTCAAATGAATTTTATTCCCATTGGTACCTTCAGAAAATATCGGTTTAAAAATATTTTAAACCCTTTTTTCTGGCATATAAGTTTAAAAGTTTCAATTTTCGTGAATCTTATGAATAAGATTTTTTATATCTTTAAATAAATAAAAATATAAATAAATATAATACACTTGTGAAATGTATAAGCTATAAAGTGAAAAAGGTGGTTAAAATTAATAATTTTAAGGATCGTAATAATAATTACATAAATTTTATTGAATAGTAAATAAATAATGAATTAAAAATATACACATGAAGTAATAATAAAAAAAAATTAATCATAAGGTGAAAGTCAAGATAAAAACAAAACGAAAATGAATTGATAATAAATGGATAGTAAATGGATAAATAATTGAGTAGATAATCAATTAATGGATAATAATTACGTTAAATTACAAAAAATTTGAAGGGGTTTTCTGAAAGAAAAATAATAATGAGTCAACGTGGGTCTTAATATGTCATAACCCAAAGGTGCTTGCACTGTATATATTGTTATAGATTTTGTATGTGGGTGGCTTTCGATTTATTTTGCAACAAACATCAAAATCTTTTATGTATCCATCTTTTAGGAAAGCTACTTTTTAGGTTCAAAAATTGTATTTTTAATTTTTTATTTGTTAGGCTGTTTTTTATTTTTTCAAATATTTTCGATCTGCCCTTATGCAATTAACATATCCATTTTATTGAATTTAAGTAGTACTCATTTTTATATACAATAGAATACGACTCATTACGATAATAATTAATTTCCATTTTAATTCAACCCAGCGTTTTGAAATTTAATTTATTTCAATCCATTCTGTTCCTTCTTTTGCATACTCGAACTTTTCAATGCCCTTCAGTACCGTTTCGTGCAATTTTCGACGTTCATTGGCAGGGATTCAATTTTATTGATCCTGACTACGGATTTTTGTATTTTTCAATTCCTTTCAGTACTATTCTGTGAAAATTTTTCGAGTTGCATTGAAGAGGATTGATTTTTTCTTATATTTATTTCCCCTACGGTTTAGGAGACGACCAGAAAAATCAGGTATGAAAGTGAATTACATTTTTTAATCCCGGTCAATGCAAGCCTTCTTACTGGGCTCTCTATATGGACTCTCATCCTAGTAAGTTTACGATCCTTCGAAAGGTTCATCCTTGGTAATTGCGTTTTATCCTTCAGAAACGCTGGCACATTGACTGGTCGCTTCTTTCAACTATTTGTCGGTCACTCACTACCCTCCGTATGCTGTAGAAATGTGTGAACAGCCTCTGGAGTTTTTCGTAGCTTTCCCCCTCACAGCAATAGAATATCCCATTTATGTCCCGGGTTGCCCCAGGGATATCCCTGGGCTATCCTCGGGATAACCCGAGACATAAACGGCACAAAAGGGGATATTTCGGGATACCCTATTTCTGTGAGGGTCCATAGTAAAAGTAGACTTCATGAAACTTTGAGTAGTGATTTGAGAAAATGTTTTGGTTTGGGGAATTTGACTTTTCTTTTTAGAAGCACTTGGCCCTGGCGCTCCTTCTGAGTCATCTTGGGTACTCTTTACTTCAATCTTAAATCCAACTGATATTTCCGAATCGTGAATATCTTCACTAGATGAAGAAAGGATTGGTTTTAACGGCACATCAACGTCTTCATAGCTGACTGAACATGGTGCAGTTAAACAACTCGCAATCCTTTTCCTCGGCACGCCCTTCCTCTCCGAACGATCAACTTCTAGAAATGAACCCAATTTCGTCTTCCATGAAAAAACAGAGGGTACCGCACCTTTTTTCAAAATTTTTCTCACCAGAGTGTGATCTGCAAACACATGAAATATGTATGTATTTATGCATGTCAAATTCGAGTACTCTGGTTAATCTTAAAACACCTAGTCTGTCAGACCGCTATCAAAAATTTCACGGATTATTACTTTTGATTAATTACAAGAAAGAACTGCAGCTTTTCAAAAGCTTCCTGTCTCATGAGTATTGATCGATATCAAAATTTAATTGCCTGATTTAATTCAATAAATACTATCGTTAAATATTTTTCAAATGCTAAGCCGTACTTCTCTTTTTTTTTAAATTAAAGTGTGTATATGTCGTAGGCACTTGGAAGTTTTAGGCAGTCGGCCGACTGCCGGCGTTCAGAAGAATTTGGTACGAAATCTTTACCTGGCGGCCAAATGCCTGGTTTATTTAGGCATTTAGAGGAAGACTCAACAAATCTTCTAAACGCCTGATGCGTTTTCGGCAATTAAAATAACCTAACCATAGAGTATTAAGACATACATTAAATGTCTATCTAACATTTTATTGTTATTTTGACGTTTATCTAATTAATGAAATAAAAAATAATATAAATAATGATTTTATGCCATATATTTAAAAAGGCTTTTAATTTAAGTTCATGCTTTAATACCATTTAGTTAAAAATTTATGTATTTTGTTATAAATTCATCTTTTTGGGTAGTAAATAAATTTTTTGGTTGAAAATTAAAATACTTGGTTAAAAACGAATCTTTTTTGTTGAGGATTCAAGTATTTTGTGGAAAGTTCGTGTTTGTTGATTAAATCCAAAAGTTTTTCACTTAAAATAAAAATATTTTTTGTTATAATATCAACTACTACATTTTGCGTTAAAAATTCATCTTTTTAGTTTGAAAATTCCACTACTTGGCTGAAAGTTAAAATACTTCCTTGAAAGTTAATTTTTTTGGTGGAAGACTCATCATTTTAGTTGAAAACATTCAACTAATGGTTCAACTGATGGTAGAAAATCAACTTTTTTGTAGAAAATTCATATTCTGAAAATTAATTCTCTTAAATGCAAATTTAAAAACACAATTTTTGGTTAAGAATTTATCTTTTTTAGTTTATAAATTCTACAATTTAGTTAAAATTTTTTAGAAACTAGCAACACATCCATTTTCAAACTATTTAGTTGAAAATTGATGTAATTTGTTAAAAATTCGTCTTTTTGGAATTGAAGTAATCTTCTTGGTAGAAAATTCAACTATTGGGTAAAAAATGTATGTATTTTGTTGGAAATTTGCCTTTTTTGGTAGAAAATTAATCTTCTGTGTTGAAAATTCGTTTTTTTGTGGCTAAAAATTAACTTTTTAGCTGAAAAATTAACTTTGTTGTTGAAAATTCATATTCTTAGATAGAAAATTCAACTGTTTTGTAGAAAATCGTTATTTATTGAAAATTAATTCTCTTAAATAAAAACTGATCTATACCAGTCTTAGTTAACAATTAATTTTGTAATTTAGAAATTTCACTATTTAGTTGAAAAAATTTAGAAACTAGCATCACATCCATTGTTCAAACTATTTAGTGAAAAATTTATGTAATTTTTTGAAAATTCAACTACCTGGTTAAAAATATACGTAATTTGTTTAACAATCGTCTCTTTTGGCAAAGAAAAAATCTTCTGCGTTCAAAATTCTTTTCTTTTTCATAAAAATTAATTTTTTTAACTGAAAATTTAACTATTTTGTTGTACATTCAACTGAATAGGAAATTTAATTTATTTGTAGAAATCTCGGTATATGTAATCTGTTTAAAATTTGACTTTTTGGTAGAGAAGTAATCTTCTTGGTGAAAAACTAGTTTTCTTTTTGATGAAAATTATTTTTTAACTGAAAATTTAACTATTTTGTTAAAAATTCATATTCTTGGGTTGAAAATTCAACGGTTTCGTAGAAAACTCAGCTTTTTGGCTTGGAAATTCAACACTTTGATAGAAAATTCCACTATTTGGTACAAAATTAAACTGTTTTCTAGAAATTTTTTTAAATTGAAAATTAATTCTCCTAAATGAAAATTGAATTTTCGAATGTTCAGGTTAGTTCAGGTTACCATTACAAACTTTCATTTTACGCAAAACTTATTAAAGAAAACCGCTTGGTATTTAAAAAATATTTAATGCTAGTATCAAAGATATTATATGTTATTGAGTAAAATTAGGCAATTGAATTTTGAGTTTAGAGCTAGAGTCCAAAAGCCTTAAAATATTCAAAACTAAAAACAAAATTAATATAAAAGTGTAATAAATATTTTTTGAATATGACATGTCATAGATGGCATGAAGCACAAATGTTGTGACAAAAATTTTAATCAAGAGTCGAGGGAGAATTAACAGATTGTGACAGATCGCGGTTGCGATAAGCGCGCGTATTTGTCGAAGTACGGTTTGAAGATAAGGACTGTTATGGTTAATTTTTTTTTGGCATATGAGGCAAAAACATCAAAGTTAAGTGACAATAATAAACAAAATTTACTTTTCTCTGTATATTTCTTTTGGTTTTTCAACAAAACTAACCTGTTTCAAAGCCTTTGGTGCAATAATCTTCCTTGGCAAAGTGGCTTGAACACACTCGCGACGCTGAACTCGGACAGAAATCTTCTCGTTTAATGGCTATTGTCCACTGTTCCCTCAATTTTTTGTCACTCGGAAAGCGATGTCCTCCTTTATTATTGCACCCAAATGCCACACACATACCAGGCATTTTGAAAATAATGCTTCTTCTTCTTTAAAAGTGTTTAAAAGCAAACTAAAAGTAAAAATCTTTTGTAACACCTCAACGTAAACACTGCTCCGCATGATCTAAGAATACATGGTCTAACCTAGAGTTCCTCTAGGGAGAGTTGTGTCACCGCTTACTCCGCTTCTGATTGGTGCCGCGAAAGCGGAATCGGATGTTTTGAAATTGGCGCGACTTTCAAGTCAAATTTAATGTTCAGACACTGATTGAATAGAAGATAATAGTTTCCCACATGTTAAAGTCAAAATGTACCTGCAATCGTGAAAAAAGAAGGTGCATTTCCGACTTTTATTACATTATTTATTGAAAATTAAAATCTTACCTCACAAGCAGCTGATTTCGAGTGAGGTATCCAATATATACCATTAAACCATTTCCCTTTCAGGGTAGGCGTGACACTACCCGATTCGGGTAGTGTTTCTAGGTTTTTCTTGTAGTTATAAATAACTACAAGTGTGGGCTCACCACACCCACGATGTGCCAACAGCACTCATGTCAGTATTCTTGAATGGTCACCCATCCAAGTACTAACCGCGTCCAACGCTGCTTAACTTCAGTGATCTGACGAGAACTGGGTTTTTCAGCGTGGTATGGCCGTCCAATAATCTCGATTAATACTCTCCATTCATAATTGCTTAAGCTTAGGATCGTTTGGGACTTGTCTTAAGTAAAATCCTTGGCCAGAACTATTACGGCTGTAGAGAATGCAACACGACACTATTGTTTTTTCATTGAAAAAGTGTATTTTCATAACAAACACTTCATGAAAATATATGACACATAACCTTTTCTTAAAGTTTTGCTTCTTCTCTGCTTTTGTTTTTGGCTTTTAGATTAAAGTTTTGCTGAGTGAGACATCTAGAATACTTTAAATGTTTCGCGCTTCACTACGTATTTCCGATTCCGGTTTCGCGTCGGCTAGTGGAGGGGGTAACGTGACACAACTCTCCCTAGAGGAACTCTAGTCTAACCACGCGCAACTAAAAAAAAGTTAACGAATAGGAAGCACTCTACCACAGCCAGCCATATTGAATAAGTGAGCGCGCGAGAATGAAGTATATTTGAAATGATGTAAATGCCATGAGCAAAGATCTCAAGTAAAAGATAAAGAAATTGTACAATTTATAAAGCAATGGAATTAGTTTGAAAATAATGTAATTTGTGCCATAGATAATATAAAATATCAAAGAATATATAACTTCTAATCCTCGCAATGTAGAAGAAATATGGATAACGTAACCTCTCAATACACCTGAAGAATTTTACCTTTAAACGCTAATGGAATAAAGTATAATTACCTGAAAAGAAAGAATTTTGTTTTGGGTCTCAAAGCACAAAGAAATAAATTCAAAATATCGATATCATAGTCTGTATTATAGCAGTATCAGTTTTTATTATCCGTATATACATGCACGAATATAATCAAAAACAGAACACCTCAGTGTACACAAAATGACAGGTCTTTAGATCTTATACATGTATGAACATTTTACAACTGAACATATAAATTATTACAGCGTATAATTATTATTATTATACCATTAAGCCATTTCCCTTTCGGGGTAGGCGCGACTTGCTATTTGGAAAATAGTAGTGTGTATATGGGTATATAGGTATAAAGTAGGTAGGTATATATAGGTATGAGGTTAGGTGTAGATATTTTAGATTGATCTGGAATTGATAGTATGTGTCCTAGATGCTCGGGGTGTGCATGACACGCTCTGCAGCTATCATCGGGAATGTCTTGGCTCAACATGTGGCGACGGTATGCTTAAGTGGAAATGACACCGCCCTGGCACGCCAAAAATGGAACCCCCCATGCCCAACTTCAATCCGGGTTATTTTTCGGAAAGAAAACGCCAGCTCATACGACATCGACTGATCCTTCACATTTCTGTGGAAGATGTCGTGCATCCTCTTGTCGATGAGTTGTTCGCGGAAGTTTTTCTCCTTCTTAATCCGGGCCTTCAGGAGTGAGTACTCGAGATGGATAAAATTTGATGCATTTCGCTCACCCGTGATATTGAAATCAAGGCAGAGTGTTTCAGCAGCCTCCACCGGAGCTTTGTACAGACTCTATGTGCTGTACACAGAATAATCCTGTTGAGAAGACATTAAAGTTGCAGTATTTCGGGATCACCTTGACGGCGCGAGATGTAAAGTCGCGGAACAGAAGACTTAAGGTACATGCTTTCGTTCATGTGCATGACCTTTCGTGGCCCGATATCGAGGAATCTGAGCTCGTCCTTCGTCCATGGAACCATTCCAAATGATTTAAGTACTACCGGGACGGCAAGCATGTTTGTTGCAGATACTTTGTTCCTTGCCGACAGTTCAGAAGATCGAATCCGTCAGATGAGACGTTTGAATCTGCTTCGGGGAGTATCTTTTATACATATCACGTCCTGAATGCGTCTCTGTGACACCCCCAGGTATGTATAGGTCTCTCCAACGCAAAGGTGTTGTGTAGCGCTTCTGTCGACGAACTCAAGGTCTCCAGGGATGCCAATAAGTTTTCCGCGCTTCAAGTAAACCTTGGCGCATTTTTCTAACTCCAACTTAATTCCAATCTCTTGAGTGTACTCCTAGAGATTCTTTAGAGCTAGATTTAGTTGCTCCTTATTTTTAGCATAGATCTTGAGATCATCCATGTAAAATACACGAGTGACCTTATGCTTTCAATTTCCTGGTTGGCCGCAGAAGTATCCTTCGGAATGGCGACGTGCGAGAGTTAGTGGCAATAATGTGAGGCAAAAGGGAGGGCTCATTGTGTCACCCTGGAAGATACCTGTCTCAGAGGTGACGTTGTTAGTTTTCACACGATGTTTTCCGGATGAGATAGTAAATCTGGTTTTTCAAAGCGGAATCAATCTCTCTGTGCAGCTCACGATGTGCGGATGAACCTTTAAGTTTTCCAACAGACAGATGATAAGTCTATGGGAGGTTGAATCGAAATCTTTCCGGTAATCCAATCAGGCCATCGATAGGGAACGCTGGTAGAATGCTGCGTCTTTGCAGCACATCGATCGATGAGCAGGTTCACCCGACATCCTGCTACGCCTTTCTTTGAGTCACGTTGTTCGTACATTTCTCGCCACACAGTTCCGATTGTCCGAACAATCCTATGATTTATTAGAATAGCTGTGAATATCTTCTACAGCGTGTTCAGACAAGTGATTGGCCTGTAATTCTTCGGGTCAGCTAAGTTGCCCATCTTTGGCAGGAGTACTGTGCGTCCTTCCAACAACCACTCCGCAATAGGATCTTCCTACTTAAGATATGAGGTGAAAATGCGGGCCAGATGCTGGTGGGTTGGACGATACTATTTATGTTCTTTGAGTCTTCTTTCAGTAAACTCTAGACTTCGTATACTTCTCTCCGAAATGCTTAGACCTTTTCTGGTTTGGGCGGATGGTCGACAGTAGCTGGAGGATCTCCTAGCGTCAAACAGTCCCCATATTCTGTCATGAATATGCTGCCTTATGGGCAGCAGCTTAGACTTGTTATGAGCGTGATAACGGATCCTTAGTTCGCGCGCGAACTGTCGAATCTTGGCGGTAAAATTCCTGCCAGATGTTATGTAGGCAATCTCACACTTAATGCGGGACGCTTGCTGTGTTGCCCAGCCTATTTTTGTGCTGAGTTCATACATTCGTCTTTTGGTCTTATGATCAGCCGTTGGTTTTCTTTTACGGTTTGCATCCGCCTTTTGGATGTTAATGTTTCTCCAAGTCCTGAAGCATCGCTCTTCCTCTATTGGATACCTGCCCGCAGTTGTTCTGTGTCGCCTCTCTTTCTCTGTTACCGGCTTGTTCTGAAAGCGGTAGAGTAGGCGGTCCGCGCACATAGCCCTTCCGGAGTTGTTCGGAATGGTTTCGCAGACGTTGATGCGAAAAGTGTGAAAGCTCTGGGTCTTTCTCGCACCACAGAGCATGCAATTGTGCCATGCAATCTTCTCATTTGGGGGCCACACTGGTATCGCAGCACTCTAACAGGTCGTCATTGAGTTGATCCGTCCACCCAAAAGTACTGAAATTCCGCCGGTCCATCGTATTGACTCCGTCTTCATTGGCTCCCCCAACTCTAGGGTAGTCGGCATTGTTGTCCGGCCCATTATCGGAACCCTGCACGTTCGATTGTTTTGAGCTGCACATACTACAACTATGTTTGGTGTTATCATTGTTGTTCCCAAGAGCAGCTCGGGAAAGGGGTTCGTCCATCCCTTGATAGCCCCGCATGCAAAGATAAGGCTGCATAATCTGAGAGGTCGCCCGGTATCCCAGAGTCACTGTTCGAGACAGCTAACTGAAGTGCCATTCAGCTTTCGGCACTGTTGTTATGCCACCGCTTGGGGGTTAATTCCTTCGGTACCACCCCTGGACATTTGTCCGCGACTCCTTATTAATTATTGTAACCATATTCAGCAGAAACATTTGGTACTTCGTTTTCGATTCCTTTGGAACCAAACTGCAGGGCCTATGACAAAGCCACCGAACACGTCCTCGGGTTGCTGATAGAAGGTCCCTGTACCAAGGGTTTCTGCTGAATATGATTACGATAATTAATAAGCAGTCGCAAGCAATTATCCAGGGATGGTACTGAAGGAATTAACCCTAAAGCGCAGGCATAACAACCGTGCTGAAAGCTGAATGGCACCTGGGTGAGGTGTCACAAACGGTGACTCTGGGATACCGGGCGGCCTCTCAGAGTGTGCAGCGCCTTATTACCCCTGCATGCAGGGCTCTACAAGGAGGGATGAAACCTTTCCCTAGCTGATTGTGGGAATAACAATGACACCACCAAAAAGTTTTAGATGTCGTTCAAAACGATCGAACGCACAGAGCACCCGACAATGGGTCGGCAAACAGTGTCGATCACCCTAGAGTTCGCGGTGCTGAAAATAATTCAGATGGAAACACGACGACGAACCGGTGAAATGTCTACATTAAGTGGACGAGTCAAGTCAAGGATGACTTCCTAGACTGCTACCGCGCCAGCATTATCCCTGTTCACGAAGGCTTTATGGCGCGTATGCACACTCTGTGGTTCTAGAAACATCCAGAGCTTCAGCACGTTTCGCATCAGTCGTTGCGAAATCAACGTGCCTAGATCTTGAAAAATGGATATGTACGTGGAGAGCTTCCCCAACCGCTGCTTGAAGAAGCTGCAGACGAAGATGAGGAAGCTACATTAACCCTTTGATTCATATGAAACTAATTTTACGGATATATGCACCTTAGAGGGTTTTCGGGGTCGCTGATTACGAGTCCGGAGCCCGATTTGCAAAATTCAAAATAGCGGACGAGTTAAAAAAAAATTAATGGATTTTCATGAAACTTGGCATGTGGGGGTTTTTGAGGTCTCTTGATCACGAATATGAAGTCAGTTTAAAAAAATTCAAAATGGCGGATACAATATGGCGGACGAGTTTTCAAAAAATTAATGTATTTTCATGAAACTTGGCATCTGGGGGTTTTTGGGATCTCTGATCACGAATATGAAGTCAGTTTTTAAAAATTCAAAATTGCGGACACAATATGGCGGACGGGTTTTCAAAAAATTAATGGATTTTCATGAAACTTGGCATCTGGGGGTTTTTGCGGTCTCTGATCACGAATATGGAGCCAGTTTTTAAAAATTCAAAATGGCGGACGAGTTTTAAAAAAATAATGGATTTTCATGAAACTTGGCATCTGGGGGTTTTTGGGGTCTCCGATAACGAATCTAAAGTCAGATTTAAAAAATTCGAAATGGCGGATCCAATCTGGCGGAAGACTTTTCAAACTAATGGATTTTGATGAAACTTCAAATCTGGAGGTTTTTGGGGCCTCTGATAACGAATATGAAGTCAGTTTAAAAAAATTAAAAATGGCGGATCCAATATGGCGGACGAGTTTCCAAAACATTAATGGATTTTCATGAAACATGGCATCTGGGGGTTTTCGGGGTCTCTGATCACGAATATGAAATAAGTTTTAAAAAATTCAAAATGGCGGATACAACATGGCGGACGAGTTTCCAAAAAATTAATGGATTTTCATGAAACTTGGCATCTGGGGGTTTTTGGGGTCTCTGATAACGAATCTGAAGTCAGTTTAAAAAAATTCAAAATAGCGGATCCAATATGGCGGACGAGTTTTCAAAAAATTAATGGATTTTCATTAAACTTGGCATCTGGAGGTTTTTGGGGCCTCTGATAACGAATCTGAAGTCAGATTTTAAAAATTAAAAATGGCGGATCCAACAAGGTGGACAAATGTTGAAAAAATTCCAGGATTTTCATAAAACTTGGCACTCAGGGGTTTTTGGGGTCGCTGACTACGAATATAAAGTCAGATTTTAAAAATTAAAAAAGGCGGATCCAATATGGCGGACGAGTTTTCAACAAATTAATGGATTTTCATGAAACTTGGCACGTGGGGATTTTTGGGGTTTCTGATCACGAATCTAAAGTCAGATTTTGAAAATTCGAGATGGCGGATCCAATCTGGCGGAAGAGTTTTCAAAGAATTAATGGATTTTCATGAAACTTCAAATCTGGAGGTTTGTGGGGCCTCTGATAACGAATCTGAAGTCAGATTTTAAATATTCAAAATGCCAGATTCAACATGGCGGACGAGTTTTCAAAAAATTAATGGATTTTCATGAAACTTGGCACCTGGGGATTTTTGGGGTTTCTGATCACGAATCTAAAGTCAGTTTTTAAAAATTCAGAATGGCGGACGAGTTTTCGAAAAATAATGCATTTTCATGAAACTTGGAATCTGGATGTTTTTGGGGTCTCTGATAACGAATCTGAATTCATATTTCAAAAATTCAAAATGGCGGATCCAATATGGCGGACGAGTTTTCAAAAAATTAATAGATTTTCATGAAACTTCCCAGCTAACACAGTTACTAGTCCGAATAGTCACATAATTGTAACAAGATTAAAAAAACCAGTCACTGGTGACTTCCATGCTGGTCACCCAGTGACAATATATTTCCCACTCAAAGTAGTAACAAATTACAAGCGAAGCAGGTAACATTATCCCGCCATTGTAATCACATGCTTGTAACAAAGTGATGTTTGGAAACGCAACGTGCAATGACAGCTTAACCTCAAAATATACATCGTTTCGGAATTATAATTATGAATATTTTTGCAAAAATGTTAGAAAGGAACATAATTAAACGATAAATAAGTTCCAGAAAAGGGAGATAATATGTGAACAAAGCTTTTATAAAAAAAAACAGATATTTATCAGCTGAACCCTTACGAAAAAGAAATTACATTATAGAGGTTAGACCCAAAATGTATATGTATAAATGAAGATCGCTGCCGGCTGTTACCGCCATGTTACTAGTCTGACAGGGAACGGTTGCAAACAAGCCTCCCTAGTAAACTACAGCGATTATGCCGTTACCTGCTAGGAGACTGAGATACAAGTAACAATTCCTCTGATAACATGTGATCATTCAGGAACCTTTCAGGATGGTAACAGGTTAGCTGGGTTGGCATCTGTAGGTTTTTGGGATCTCTGAGGGCGCAGTCCCATGGACGTAGATTAGTAGAATAGTGGAACAGTTTTGACCAATGAGGTGACTGCGAAAGCTTGTACAGACACCTCATTAGTCAAAACTGTTCCACTATTTAACTAATCTACCTCCATGGGACTACACCCTGATAACGAATCTGAAGTCAGATTTAAAAAATTCAAAATGGAAGATTCGACATGGTGGACAAATGTTGCAAACATTTTTGGATTTTCATAAAACCTGTCAGGGGTTTTTGGGGTCGCTGACTACGAATCCGGAGCCAGATTTGTAAAATTCAAAATGGCGGATCCAAGATGGTGGACGGGTCTTAAAAAAATTGTTGGATTTTCATGAAACTTGGCATTTAGGAGTTTTCGGGGTCGTTAATTGTAAAAGCTAGGTTAAAATACAAAATTTCGATTTCAATTTGGCTGTGAATTGTGTAGTTTAGTATAAAAGTTGCATCTTTGATGATTCACTAGTTTTAATTGTCATATTGGATTCTCCATTATGAATTTATGAAAACCGACTTCAGATTTGTAATCAGCGACTCCAAAAACACCCGAGTAACAAGTTTTATGGGAATACAACAACTTTTTCAAAATTAGTCTGCCATACTAGATCCGCCATTTTGAATTTTTGAAATCTGACTTCAGATTTGTTATCAGAAATCCCAAAAACCCATAGATACCATGTTTCATGAAAATTCATTAATTTTTTAAAAACTCTCCCGCCATATTGAATCAGTCATCTTGAATTTCAGAAGTCTGATAGCACATTTGTAATCAGCACCCCCAAAAAACTCTATATACTAATTATATTACAATGCTAAATCTACAGTTACAATCAGAGTTAATTTCACGATACACCATATTGGATCCGCCATATTGAATTTTATAAATCTGATAACAGATTTGAAAACAGCGATCCTCAAAACCTAAATATGCCAAGCTTCATATAAATACACACAACAAAACCTTTTGGAAATAATGAATTTTTCTTGCAAAAAGTGACTTTTTTTGGTATTTCTTTATTAATATTAACAAATTCTCCAGAAATTTCAGATGACGGAGTGTAATTTTCAATTCTCCAACATGTTGTTATAGTAAATTCACAAAAAGAATCAGCAAAATCGAGAAAAAACAACTTGAAATATTATAAATATGATAATCTAGGTGGGATATTAAATATCCCACCGTGCATGTAAGGGTTAATTCCTCAGATTTTTAAAAATCTTCGAACATTTTTTTACTTTTCGCATCTTGAAAAGGAACTGAAAACTAGTTCGAAATCCGCTGACGCTTTAATATCATACATAAATTTGACATAAAAATTGGTAAGACCTTCAATCTTTCATTATCAATAACCAGTCTACAGAAATTTCTACAATTAAACAAAGTATTATCTTTTACTTAATATACTTTTTTGAATGGTTTACAATAAATTTGACTGAGTTTCTGTTTAATATTTAACTTTTATGAAATTTGAATTACAATTTCTCGATGAATAAATGTTAAATATTTCAAAATGTACAGGTAATAAAATTTATATATCAATTTTCATTGATATACAAAATTTTAAATGCAAAAATTAGTAATAATAATGAACAAAAAAAAAGATTACATTAAATAACAGGATATTTTTTATTTACTACTCATTTTATTTTTCAACTTAATGCTCAAAATATATTAAAAATCATTCACGTACCATTTGAACATGTTAAAATATAATTACTTTTAATTATTAATAATAAATACGAAAATTGTATTTTTGAACATTTCAAATAAGCGCGCGAACGGTACCTTCGTACTGCGCATGCGCTACCTCGGCTACCCAGATTGGTTACCGATGGCGCGCTTATTTAAAATGATTATTTTTTTGTTTTTATTTACAATTGTTTACAACAAATAATAATGTTGAAGTGCATAAAGATATTAAAAATGATTCTAAATTCATATTTATGATTTAAAAAATGTATACCTTCCTTTAAATTTAAAATCGATTATTTATTTTTAAGCAGTGAAATCAAATAAGTATAGAGTAATATAAAGATACTTTTACAAATGAACAATCATTGCCATTTCCAGGTTTTCCAGGTAGGTTAGACACCCTAGATTAATATAAACACAATTTACATATTGCAATACAAAATTTATTTAATTACAAATATAATAAAAATATTACCTACGTAGTTTTTTTGGAAGCTATTTTTTTAATTAGATTATCTAAATCTTGGTCCGCATCATCGTCCGAAATATGATCAGAATCACTGCTTTCATCTTTAGATTTTTCTGAAATCAAATAATAATCGTATTTTTTATATGAGTGATTGCAGACCTCGGACTCACTTCAAAGATAAAAAACAATCTAAACAGTTTCAAAAACATGGAAAAATATTGTCAAAACAGTGCCATCAAAATTTTTCAAGTATTAAACTTATGCGTAGTCCGAATTTAAAAGTGTATTGTCCGAAATCAAAAATTGCAATGGAAAATTAACTTTATTTTTTAGCAAAATTTCCAGTTTTCTATCCGACTAATTTAAAAGTATTAAAAATTAACTTGAGTGTTTATTTGAAATTCGTCTAATTGGCTTGAAAATTCAACCATTTGATTTACATTTTCTTCTTTCTTGACGAACAAAATTTTTTTTTAAATTCAACTATTTTGTTGAACATTCATCGTTTTGGTTTAAGAATTTAACTCTTTCTGCAGAAATTTTACCTTTTTTGGTTGAAAATTCAACTGATTTGTAGAAAATTCGTATTTTCGACTCGAAAATTTTACAATTTGGTAGGAAATTTAACTTTGAGTTCGAAATTTATGTATTTTGTTGGAAAATGGTCGTTTTTGGTAGAAAATAATTTCTTTTCGTTAAAAATTCAACCGTTTAGTTAAAAATGAATCTGTTTTAGTTGATGATTTAAGTATTTATATTAAAGAACTCTTCAATTTTAAAGATTTACAATTCTGAAGAGTTACAATTGAAAATTCAAGAATTTCGAAAATATAGAAATGCAAATTATTCAATCATGAAGATTTATATTTTAAAGTTATATAATTTTGAACGTTTTTTTTTGAATAATTGTATTTTTAAGACTTAAAATGGAAAATTCTATAATTTGAACGATTTGTAATTTAATATTCATCAATTTTTAAGATTTACAATCGAGGATTCATTAATTCGAAATGTTTATAGTTTAAAATGATATCATTTTCAACGTCTTTTTGGAATATGTAGTTCAATTTTGAAGACAAACAATGGAAGATTTTCCAATTTTGAATATTTGTATAATGTGTATAATGGAAAATGATGCAATTTTGAATTATTTTCTTGGAATAGATCAATTTTGAAGATTTAAAATTAAAAATGATTAAAGCTTGTCAAGAATATTCAATTCTTAATCTTCCAAATTGAAGAAGTTTCAAATCGAAATCATTAAAATTGCAGAATTTTCAATTATAAAACTTAAAACTTGCAGAACTTTTAATTGTAAATGTTCAAAATTACAAACTCTTTAATTTTAAAGATTTATAATTCAAAGTTATACTATCTTGAAGAGTTACCTTCTTTGGTTAAAAATGCAATTTTTTGGTTAAAATTAAATCTGTTTTAGTGGAGGATTTAAGTATTTCGTTAAAAAATTGTTTTTATTGGTTGAATCCCACTGTTTTTTACTTCAAATTATAATCTTTCTTGTTGAAATATCAACAATTACGTTTGTCGTCGAAAATTCATATTTTTAGATTAAAAATTCAACTCCTCAGTTGAAAGTTTAACTAATATATCAAAAGTTAATTTTTTTGGTTAAAGATTCATAATTTTAGCTGAAAATTCGTTTTTTTCTGAGTTAAAAATTAATGTTTTAAACTGAAAATTGAACTATTTTGTTTGAAATGCAACTGCTTGGTTGAAAATTAACTTTTTTGTGGAAAATTCATGTTCTTGGGTTAAAAGTTCAACTGTTTTGTAGAAAATTCGTCCTTTTTAGTTAAAATCTGCCGCATTTGGTCAAAATTCATATTTTTTGGTAGAAACTTAATCTTTATAATTCAAAATTCATCTTTTTGGTCGAAATTCCAAATATTTAGTTCGAAATTCATTTTTTTTATTGAAGATGCATCCTTATAGTTGAAAATTCATTTCTTTGGTTAACAATTTAACTACTTTGTTCAAAAATTCTTTCTGTTTTTTGGTTGAAAATTAATTTTTTTAACTGAAAATTTAAGTAATCCGGGTTTGATTGAAAGTTTATCTTCTTTAGTTAAAAATTAAAGTACTAGTACATGGTTGAAAATTTAAGTATTTTGTTGAAAATTAATTGCTTTGGTTAAAAATCTAACTATTTTGTTAAAAATCCGTTGTTTTTTTTCGGTTAAAAATTAATTTTTTCAACTGAAAATAGAACTGCTCTATTTTTGGTTCAAAATTCATCCTTTAACTTGAAAACTCATGTATTCATTTAAAAATTCGTCCATCTGGTAAAAATTCATCTTTATGGTTGGAAATTCATCTTTTTGGTCGAAAATTTTACTATTTCGCTCAAAATTAATTTTTATTTATTTTGTTAAATGAACTTTTTTTCTGATTAAATTTTTTTTTACTGAAAATGTAACTACTCCGTTTTCGGCTAGAAGTTTATCTTCTTTAGTTTAAAATTTAACTATTTGATTGAAAATTTAACTTTTTTAGTTGAAAAATTCAAGTACTTGGTTGAATATTCATGTACTTTGTTGAAAATTAATTTTTTTGGTTAAAAATTTCGAAGTTTCTCGTCGTCCCAAAATTCGGGATGAGTAGTCAGATATTTTCCATGAGCTTGGCTAGTCGTCCCGAAAATTCGGGACGACTAGTCCGTCCCCTTTTCCAACTCCACCATTTTTTCGGGATGACTAGTTACAGCCTAAAAATTTAACTATTTTATTGAAAATTTGTTGTTTTGTTAAAAATTAATTTTTCTAACTGAGAATATAAATAATCCATTTTTGGTTGAAATTTTATCTTTTTCATTTGAAAACTCATGTATTCATTTAAAAATTCGTCTTTTTTGGTAGAAAATTAATCTTTATGATTGAAAATTCACCTTTTTGGTCCAAAATTCAACTATTTGGTTCAAGATTCATTTTTATTTATTAGAGATTCATCCAAATATTTAATAACTCATTTCGCTTGTTAAAAATTTAACTATTTTGTTGAAAATTCTATTTTTTCTACTTTAAAATTAATTTTTTAAACTGATAATTTAACTAGTCTGTGTTTCGTTGAAATTTTATCTTCTTTAGTTAAAAAGTTAACTATTTGATTGAAAATTCATCTTTTTTAGTTGAAAAATTCAAGTATTTGGTTTAAAATACATGTACTTTGTTGAAAATTATTTTTTGTTGTTAAAAAATGAACTAGTTTGTTAAAAATTCAATTTTATGTTTGAAAATCATTTTTTTTTTTTTTAAATGAAAATATAATTATTCCATTTTTGGTTGAAAATTTATCTTTTTTACTTGAAGACTCATGTATTTTGTTAAATATTCATCTTTTTTGGAAGAAAATTAATCTTATTGGTTAAAAATTTATCTTTTTGGTAGAAATTGGTATTTATGAAGCAACCCTGTTTTTTAATTGTATTAGAGGTGAGGAGAAATTAGAGGTTGAAGTTGGTCAGAAGTGGGATAATATCCTTATTTTCCGATTGAGCCATCTGGTCCCTCTAGTGATTTAACAATATCTTATTATATTCGTATTTTCGGCTCGAAAATTCTACAATTTGGTAGGAAATTTAACTTTGAGTTGGAAATTTATGTATTTTGTTGGAATATGGTATTTTTTGGTAGAAAATCATTTTTCTCGTTAAAAATTCAACCGTTTCGTTAAAAATGAATCTGTTTTAGTTGATGATTCAAGTATTTATATTCAAAAACTCTTTAATTTTAAAGATTTACAATTCTGAAGAGTTACAATTAAAAATTCTTGAATTTCGAAAATATATAAATGCAAATTATTCAATTTGAAAGATTTACAATTCAAAGTTATACAATCTTGAAGAGTTACCTTTTTTGGTGAAAATCCAATTTTTTGGTTAAAATTTAATCTAATTTAGTGGAGGATTTAAATATTTCGTTGAAAATTTGTTTTTGTTGGTTAAATCCGACTGTTTTTAATTTTTAATTATAATATTTTTTGTTGAAATATCAACTATTACATTTGTCGTCGGAAATTCATCTTTTTAGATTAAAAATTCAACTCCCCAGTTGAAAGTTTAACTGCTATATCAAAAGTTAATTTTTTTGGTTAAAGATTCATAATTTTAGCTGAAAATTCGTTTTTTTCTGAGTTAAAAATTAATGTTTTAAACTAAAAATTGAACTATTTTGTTTGAAATGCAACTGCTTGGTTGAAAATTAACTTTTTTGTAGAAAATTCGTCCTTTTTAGTTGAAATCTCCTGCATTTGGTCAAAATTCTTATTTTTTGGTAGAAAATTAATCTTTATAATTCAAAATTCATCTTTTTGGTCGAAAATCCAAATATTTAGTTCAAAATTCATTTTTTTATTGAAGATGCATCCTTCTAGTTGAAAATTCATTTATTTGGTTAAAAATTTAACTACTTTGTTCAAAAATTCTTTTTGTTTTTGGCTTTAATATTAATTGTTTTAACTGAAAATTTAAGTAATCCGTGTTTGATTGAAAGTTTATCTAATTTAGTTAAAAATTCAAGTACTACTACATGGTTCAAAACGTATGTATTTCGTTGAGGATTAATTGCTTTGGTTAAAAATTTAACTATTTTGTTAAAAATCTGTTGTTTTTTTTCGGTTAAAAATTAATTTTTTTAACTGAAAATAGAACTGTTCCATTTTTGGTTCAAAATTGATCCTTTTTACTTGAAAACTCATGTATTCATTTAAAAATTCGTCTTTTTGGTAAAAATTCATCTTTATGGTTGAAAATTCATCTTTTAGGTCGAAAATTTATCTATTTTGTTCAAAATTCATTTTTATTTATTGGAGATTCATCCATATATTAGATCATTCATTTCTTTTGTTAAAAATTTAACTATTTTGTTAAAAGTTCTTTTTTTCTGATTTAAAATTTATTTTTTTTTTACTGAAAATGTAACTACTCCGTTTTTGGGTAGAAGTTTATCTTCTTTATTTCAAAATTTAACTATTTGATTGAAAATTTACCTTTTTTAGTTGACAAATTCAAGCACTTGGTTGAATATTCATGTACTTTGACGAAAATTAATTTTTTTGGTTAAAAATTAACTATTTTGTTGAAAATTTGTTGTTTTGTTAAAAATTATTATTTTTTTAACTGAAAATATACATAATCCATTTTTGGTTGAAAGTTTTAATTTTCTTTATGCTTGAAAATTCACCTTTTTGGTCGAAAATTCAACTATTTGGTTCAAGATTCATTTTTATTTATTTGAGATTCATCCATATATTTAATAATTCATTTCGCTTGTTAAAAATTTAACTATTTTGTTCCAAATTCTTTTTTTTTTAGTTTAAAATTAATTTTTTTAACTGAAAATTTAACTACTCTGTGTTTTGTTGGAATTTTATCTTCTTTAGTTAAAAAATTAACTATTTGATTGAAAATTCATCTTTTTTAGTTAAAAAATTCAAGTATTTGGTTGAAAATACATCTTTTTTGGTGGAAAATTAATCTTATTGGTTAAAAATTAATCTTTTTGGTAGAAATTGGTATTTATGAAGCAACACTGTTTTTTTATCGTATTAGAGGTGAGGGGAAATTAGAGGTTGAAGTTGGTGAGAAGTGGGATAATATCCTTATTTTCCGATTGAGCCATCTGGTCACTCTAGTGATTTAACAATATCTTATTATATTATTTCAATAAAATAAAAATTTTACCCAAATCAGTAAGCTTTCTTTCTTCTTCGACAAGCTTTGTCAAGAAAGAATTCACATCCTGTTGCGTGATTTCCATACTTTTGCGTATTGTTTCCAGACCGTCTTTCCCATCTTCATTTCCAATTATCTCATACATTAAATTATCTCCTTGAGATACTTGAACTAATACTGGGACATCCATTTTTGGTTTCTTGCACTCTTTGTTATTCTCCTGTTGAAACAAAATTAATTAGAAGAAAAATTACAAACTACAAGCTATCAAAAGCAGTGTTGGGTAAGTTACTTTTTTTTGAGTAACTAGTTACAGTTACTAGATAAAGTAACTTCAAGTTATATAAAAAGTGACTTTATTCACTTCCTTAATTTTATAGTTTGAAAATCAAAATAACTAAGATGATAATTCATAAAAACTTAACAAAAAAAATAGGCATTAGTTGAAGTAAGATTTTTCAGGCACATTTTTTTTATCTAACAGTTGTATTTTTAACCAAAAAAATATGAATTTCTTTTTCAGGAAGAAACGCATTTTCAAGTCAAAAGGATGAATTTTCAACAAAATTTGGACTTTGTATCAAAGCAGTTAAATTTTTAACAAAATACATGAATTTTCAACCAAATGGTTGAATTTTTATGCCAAAAATATTAATTTTCAACAAAAAAGTTAAAATTCCAACAAAAAAGTTAATTTTCAACCAAATTTGGACTTTCTACAAAAATAGGTAAATTTTTAATAAAATACATGCATTTTCAACCGAATGGTTGAATTTTCATACCGAAACTATTAATTTTCAACCAAGTATGTAGTTGAATTCTGTACCATTTTCAAACCAAAAAGACGAATTTTCAACAAAAGAGTTAAATTTCTAACAAAAAAGTTAATTTTCAGCCAAATAGCGAATTCGAAACAAAATACATAGTTCAATTTTCAACCAAAGTGATAATTTATCACTGTAAAATTTTCAACTATGATTAGGAATTTTTAACCAAACAACTGAATTTTTAACAAAGTTGATCAACTTTCAACCAAGTAGTTAAATTTTCAACCAGAAAAAAATAAAAAAAATAAAATAATATTTTCAACAAAAATGTTCGTTATTTATCATCCAACTAGTTGAACTTTTTACCAAAATATGCAGTTGAATTCAACCCAAAAAAAACGAATTTTCAACAAAATAGCCGAATCTACAACCAAACCAAGTCAGTTTTCTACCAAATTGTTGCATTTTCAAGCCAAAAAGACAATTTTTCTACAAAAAAATTGCATTTTCAAACCAAAAATATTAATTTTTAACAAAATGCATAAATTTTCAACCAACATAGATGAATTTTTATAGAAAAAAACAATAGTTGATATTATTTCAACCAAAAAAGATTTTTTTTGAAATAAAACACAGTTGAATTCAACCAAAAAAAAGAATATTCAACAAAGTAGCTGAATCGTCAACAAAATAAGATTAATTTTCTACCAAAATAGTTGAATTTTCAACCAAAAAAAATTTGATTTTTTTACCAAGAGATAAATTTTGAAACGAATAAGCCGAATTTTGATCCAAGAAAGAAAATAATGTCCACCAAATTCTTGAATTTTCAAATCAAAAAGATGAATTTCCTACAAAACAGTTGCTTTTTCAAACCGCAAATATGAATTTTTAACAAACAAAAATTACTTTCCAACGAAATAAAATAGTTCATTTTTTAACAAAATGCATGAATTTTCAACCAAATAAAATAGTTGAATTTTTAACAAAATGGATGAATTTTCAACAAAAATAGATGAATTTTTAAAGAAAAATACAATAGTTGATATTACTGCAACCAAAAAAGAAGAATTTTCAACAAAATAGCTGAATCGTGAACTAAATTAGATTAATTTTCAACCAAAATAGTTGAATTTTTAACCAAAATAAATTAGATTTTCTTTACCAAGAGGTAAATTATGAAACGAAGAAGTCGAATTTTCAGATAAGAAAGAAAAATATTTCCATTGAATTGTTGCATTTTCAAACCGAAAATATGAATTTTTAACAAAATACATGAATTTTTAAACAAAATAGATGAATTCTCAACGAAAAATATAATAGTTGATATTATTTCAACCAAAAAAGATTTTGATTTGAAAATAAACACAGTTGTATTCAACCAAAAAGAATTAAATTTTTTTACCAAAAGAGATACATTTTTAAACGAAAAAGCCTAATTCTGAACGAAGACAGAACAAAAATGTCCACTAAATTGAGGAATTTTCAAACCAAAAAGACGAATTTTCTACAAAGCAGTTGCATTTTCAAACTGAAAATATTAATTTTTAACAAAATGCATGAATTTTTAACCAAAATAGATGAATTTTTAACGAAAAATATAATAGTTGATATAGTTTTAACCAAAAAAGATTTGACTTTGAAATCAAACACAATTTAATTCAACCAAAAAAGAAGAATTGGCAAAAAAGTAGCTGAATCGTCAACCAAATTAGATTGATATTCCTCCAAAATAGTTGAATTTTCAACCAAAATAAATTAAGATTTTTTTTACCAAAAGAGATAAATTTTGAAACGAAGAAGTCGAATTTTGAAACAAGAAAGATCAAAGATTTCCACTGAATTGTTGCATTTTCAAGTAAAAAAGATGAATTTTCTACAAAACAATTGCATTTTTAAATTGAAAATATGAATTTTTAACAAAAAAAATTACTTTTCAATAAAATAAAATGGTTAAAATGGTAAAATAGTTTTTTAAAAAATGCATGAATTTTCAATCAAATAAAATATTTGAATTTTTAACAAAATGCATCAATTTACAACAAAAATGGATTGATTTTTAACGAAAAATACAATAGTTGATATTATTTCAATCAAAATAGATTTTCATTTGGAATAGAACACAGTTGAATTCAACCAGAAAAGAAGAATCTTCAACAAAATAGATGAATTGTGAACTAAATCAGATTAATTTTCCACCAAAATGGTTCAATTTTCAACCAAAATACATTAGGTTTGTTACCAAAAGAGATAAATTTTGAAACGAAAAATTCGAATTTTGAAACAAGAAACAATAAAGAATTCCACTGAATTGTTGCATTTTCAAGACAAGAAGACAATTTTTCTACAAAACAATTGCATTTTCAAACCAAAAATATTAATTTTTAACAAAATCCATGAATTTTCAACCAAAATAGATGAATTTTCAACGAAAAAAATAATAGTTGATATTATTTTAACCAAAAAAGCCAAAAAAAAATTAGATTTTTTTACCACAAGAGATCAATTTCGAGACAAAAAAGCCGAATTTCCAACCAAGAAAAAAAGAAGTCTACTAAATTGTTGAATTTTCAAGTCAAAAAGATTAATTTCCTACAAAACAGTTGGGTTTTCAAACCGGAAATATGAATTTTTAACAAAAAAATTACTTTTCAACCAAATATATTAGTTGAATTTTTAACAAAATACATGAATTTTCAACCAAATAAAATAGTTGAATTTTTAACAAAATGTATAAATTTTCACCCCAAATAGATGTATTTTTAACAAAAAGTATAATAGTTCATATTATTTCAACCAAAAAAGATTTTAATTTGAAATAAAACACAGTTGAATCCAACCAAAAAAGAATAATATTCAACAAATCAGCTTAATCGTCAACAAAATTAGATTAATATTCTACGAAAATAGTTGAATTTTCAACAAAAATACATTAGATTTTGTGACCAGAAGAGATCAATTTGAAACGAATTTTAAGACAAGAAAGAAAACATATTTCCACTTAATTGTTCCATTTTCAAGCCAAGAAGACAAATTTTCTACAAAACAGTTTCATTTTCAAACCGACTATATGAATTTTTACGAAAAAATCAATTTTCAACCAAAATAGATGAAGTTTCAACCAAAAATATATTAGTTGATATTATTTTAACCAAAAAAGTCTTTAATTTGAAATTAATCACAATTGCACTCAAACCGAAAAAAATTAGATTTTTTTTACCACAAGAGATACATCTTTAGACAAAAAAGCCGAATTACTTCAACCAAAAAAGAAGCATTTTCAACAAAATAGCTGAATCGTGAACTAAATTAGATGAATTTTCTACCAAAATAGTTGAATTTTTAACCAAAATACATTAGATTTTTTACCAAAAGAGATAAATTTTGAAAGGAAAAAGTCAAATTTTGAAACAAGAAAAAAACAAACATTCCACTGAATTGTTGCATTTTCAAGCCAAGAAGACAAATTTTCTACAAAACAATTGCATTTTCAAACCGAAAAAAAAAATTTTTAACCAAAAAAAAATTAGTTTTCAACCAAATTATATAGTTTTATTTTTAACAAAACGCATGAATTTTCAACCGGAATAGATGAATTATCAACGAAAAATACAATAGTGTTTATTATTTCAACCAAAAAAGATTTTAATTTGAATTAAAACACAGTTCAATTCAACCAAAAAAGAACTTTCAACAAAGTAGCTGAATCGTCAACCAAATCAGATTAATATTCTATCAAAATAGTTGAATTTTCAACATAAATAAATTAGATTTTTTTACCAAGAGATAAATTATGAAACGAAGAAGTCGAATTTTAAGACAAGAAAGAAAAAATATTTCCATTGAATTGTTGCATTTTCAAATCGAAAATATGAATTTTTAACAAAATGCATGAATTTTTAACAAAAATAGATAAATTCTCAATGAAAAATATAATAGTTGATATTATTTCAACCAAAAAAGACTTTGATTTGAAATTAAACACAGTTGTATTCAACCAAAAAGAATTCGATTTTTTCACCAAAAGAGATAAATTTTGAAACGAAGAAGTCGAATTTTGAAACAAGAAAGAACAAAAAATTCCACTTCTTAGTTGTTGAATTTTCAAGTCAAAAAGATTAATTTTCTACAAAAGAATTGCATTTTTAAATTGAAAATATGAATTTTTAACAAAAAAATTACTTTTCAACCGAATAAAATAGTTGAATTTTTAACAAAATGCATGAATTTCCAATCAAAATAGATACATTTTTAACGAAAAATACAACAGTTGATATTATTTCAATAAAAAAAGATTTTAATTTGGAATAAAACACAGTTGACTTCAACCAAAAAAGAATAATATTCAACAAAGTATAATAATAGTTGATATTATTTTAACCAATAAGTCTTTAATTTGAAATTAATCACAACTGCATTCAAGCCGAAAAAAATTAGATTTTTTTACCACAAGAGATAAATTTTGAGACAAAAAAGCCGAATTTCCAACCAAGAAAAAAAGAAGTCTACTAAATTGTTGAACTTTCAAGTCAAAAAGATTAATTTTCTACAAAACAGTTGCATTTTTAAACCGGAAATATGAATTTTTAACAAAAAAATTACTTTTCAACCAAATATATTAGTTGAATTTTTAACAAAATCCATGAATTTTCAACCAAATAAAATAGTTGAATTTTTAACAAAATGCATGAATTTTTAACCAAAATAGATGAATTCTCAACGAAAAATATAATAATTGATATTATTTCAACCAAAAAAGACTTTGATTTGAAATCAAACATAGTTGAATTCAACAAAAAAATAAGAATATTTAACAAAGCAGCTGAATCGTCAACCAAATCAGATTAATATTCTACGAAAAGAGTTGAATTTTCAACCAAAATAAATTAGATTTTTTACCAAAAGAGATACATTTTGAGACGAAGAAGTCGGATTTTGGAACAAGTCAAAAAGATTAATTTTCTACAAAACAATTGCATTTTTAAATTGAAAATATAAATTTTGAACAAAAAAAATTACTTTTCAACCGAATAGAATAGTTGAATTTTTAACAAAATGCATGAATTTCCAACCAAACTGGATGAATTTTTAATGAAAAATACAATAGTTGATATTATTTCAATCAAAAAAGATTTTAATATGGAACAAAACACAGTTGAATTGAACCAAAAAAGAATAATATTCAACAAAGTAGCTGAATCGTCAACAAAATTAGATTAATATTCTACGAAAATAGTTGAATTTTCAACAAAAATACATTAGATTTTTTGACCAGAAGAGATACATTTTGAGACAAAAAAGCCGAATTTCCAGCCAAGGAAAAAAGAAGTCTACTAAATTGTTGAATTTTCAAGTCAAAAAGATTAATTTCCTACAAAACAGTTGCACTTTCAAACCGGAAATATGAATTTTTAACAAAAAAATTACTTTTGAACCAAATAAAATAGTTAAATTTTTAAGAAAATGCATGAATTTTCAACCAAAATAGATGAATTCTGAACGAAAAATATAATAGTTGATATTATTTCAACCAAAAAAGTCTTTAATTCGAAATACATGAGTTTCATTCAACCAAAAAAGACGAATTTTCAAGAAAATATCCACACATCTCTCTTAATAGAAGATAATAATTTACAAAAACACAAAGTAACTAAAATTAAAGTTTCAAGTTACTGCAAAAATCGTAACTATAAGTTACGTTACAAGTTACTTTTTAAAATAGTAACGAAGTTACCCTAAAAGTTAGAAATAACGTAATTTTTCAGTAACTTAGTTACTTAATTCTAACAAGTTACTGATCAATAGTGACTTAGAAACGGTATAAACAAAAATTTCGGAGTTTAAAAACACTTTTGGAGGTTAGGTATCGAAAAAAAGTAAATATTGCACTAAAATCTTAACAAATACAAGAGCCTAAATTTAATTAATGAACACACGCATGCTCAAACCAAATTTATTTATTTTCCTTTCGAAAAAGCACTCGTGAAATTATGCTTTGCAAAAAACTTTAGTTCAAACATTCAGTTCTAGGACAACTTATTTCGCAAATTTATGAAACACTCTGTTTTTATCTTACCGGACTAATTTCCATTGTTACAATTAGAAAAAAAATAAACCCACGCTCGATGTGAAATTTCAGTTTTTACCGTTTTTTACCATGAGTCGTGACAGTCGTTATTTAAATGCCTCGAAACCGAAACTCGCCAAGACGCCAATCAAAAGGCTTCTCGTGACCTTCCAGCTGTTTCCGGCAGTTTCCGGTTGACGTTAGAGGAAAGGGGTAAAATAGGGGTATTTGTTTTGAGAGGATCAAGTTTTCAAAATATTATTTTTGACATTCTTCGTGATCGTGGATTCAATTTAAAAAGTATTCAAACTTACTTTTATTTCTCTTTTTAGGATTAAATGTTCAGATTCCGAAATATATTCAAGCGTAATTTCGGCGGGCATTCCTAAAATTTGTTTTCTCGTGTTAAGTTTTAATTGAAATTTCATATATTAACTGAATTTCAGTTTCAATGACGTGAGTAGCGAGGTGTGTGAAAAGTTTATAATGCTTTGCAGAACTTCTACGCAGTAGAAAAGTTGTAAACAAAAGTGAAGAAAAGTTAGGTTAGGATGAACGGAATCAACGGGTTGGACTCTTGTCAACAATTGATCTCGACCTCGGCCTCTAGAGTTTCCAATTTGGAGCATATCGTCTATGATAGCAGCCTTGAGATCGACGTTAAAACAGAACCTGTAAGTTTAATTATTTTTACACAAATTTTCAGAATGAAATTAGTATAGAAATTGTTGCAATGGCAGGAAAAACTTGGAAATCAGGGAACAGTCGGGCAATTTTGTTGCTCAGGGAATGTGGGGGATTTTAAATAAAAAATGTCAATAGTCGGGGAATTTCTGTAAGAAATAAGAATCACTTTAAGTAACTCTCAAGAATAATTAGGACTGCGACACAGTGACTTTTGGTCACTTTTTAGAGATAAAATCACTATAGTCACTTTTAAATATAGATAGATCACTTTAGTCAATTTTCTTTCAATAAATTAGTTCATAGGTTAACCACTGTTAAATTCAGAGGCTTACCTATTTACCTATTACCTATACCTATTTTTGAAATTTCTTGAATTCTTTTGAAACATTTTCTGGTATTTTAAATGATTCCTAAAGTAGTTAAGAGATTTCAAAGGATGTTTCAGATTTTAGAGTATTTTTCAAAATGTCGAGGAATTTTTAAGAGCTTTTAAAAACTTTCGAGGGAGTTCAAAAGATTTCAAAGTATTTGAAATATTTTAGCGTATTTTAAAAGATTCCAAGACATTTTCAAGAAATTAAAAAACTTTCAAGGAATTAGTATGGATTTGAATGATTTTAAGAGATAAAAAAAAATCATGAGGTTTTAAAAAATTTACTAGAATTTCGGAAGATATGGAACGATTGTACAAGGTATATGATGTTTTAGGATATTTTAAAAGTTTCCAAGGAATTTTATAAAATTTCTTAGGATTGCAGTGATTTTTTGCGATTTAAAAGGTTTTCAAGGTATTTTAATACATTTTACCAGGATTTAGGGAAATATCATCCGATTCCATATAATTTCACGCGCTTTTATAATATTTTAATATATTTAAAAAAATGTATTCACAGTAATTGAGATTTATAATTTTTTTCAATAATTTGAAGGGGTTCCAAAGGTTTTCAAAGATTTTAGGGTATTTTTTAAAAAATTTCAAGAGCTTACAAAAGTTCCAAGGAATTTCAAAGAAATTTAAATATTTTAGGGTATTTTAAAAGAT
>CAKNYM010050674.1:145895-168477 GCA_932195095.1 Andricus curvator
TTCCAAGGAATTTTGAATAGATTTAGATAATTTTAAAGGTTTTCAAACATTTCAATAAATTTTAATGGATTTAAAATAAGGGTATTTTAAACAATTCTTAGGAATTTTGAATAGCTTTAAATAATTTTAAAAGGTTTTCAAAGAGTTTAGGGTTTTTTTTAAGTGCAAGGAAATTTTTAAGGGCTTACGAAAGTTTCAAGCGATTTCAAAGAAATTTAAATATTTTAGGGTATTTTGAAAGATTCCAAGACATTTTCAAGAGCTGTAAATAGTTTCAAGGGAGTTCAAAAGATTTCAATAAATTGTAATGTATTTGAAACAAGGGTATTTTAAACGATTCTTAGGAATTTTGAATAGCTCTAAATCTTTTCAAAGATTTTAGAGTATTTGAGAAAAATACAATGAAATTTTCAAGAGCTTAAAAAAGTTCCAGGGGATTTCAAATAAATTTAAATATTTCAGGGTATTTTAAAAGATTCCAAGACATTTTCAAGAAATTAAAAAAGTTTCAAGGGAGTTCAAAAGATTTTAAATATTTTATGGTATTTAAAAAGATTCCATGTTATTTAGAATTTATTTTAATAATTTGAAGGGATTCCAAAGGATTTAAAAGGTTTTAGGGTATTTTTAAAAAATACAAGGAATTTTTCAAGAGCTTACAAAAGTTCCAATGGATTTAAAAAGATTTTAAATAGTTTAGGGTATTTTAAAAGATTCTAATACGTTTTCCAGAGCTGTAAAAAGTTTTAAGGGAGTTCAAAGGATTTGAAATATTTTAGGGTATTCAAAAGGATTTCAGGTTATTTAGAATTTTTGTCAATAATTTGAAGGGATTCCAAATGATTTCAAAGATTTTGGGGTATTTTTTAAAATACAAGGAAATTTTCAAGAGATTACAAAAGTTCCAAGGGATTTTAAAAGATTTTAAATATTTTAGGGTATTTTAAAAGATTCCAAGGCATTTTCAAGAGCCGTAAAAAGTTTCAAGGGAGTTCAAAAGTTTTCAATAAATTTTTGTGGATTTGAAATAAGGGAATTTTAAAATATTCTAAGGAATTTTGAATAGATGTAAATAATTTTAAAGGTTTTCAAAGATTTTAGGGTATTTAAAAAAATACGAGGAAATTTTCAAGAGCTGTAAAAAGTTTCAAGGGAGTTCAAAAGATTTCAATAAATTTTAATGGATTTGAAATAAGGGTATTTTAAACGATTCTTAGGAATTTTGAATAGCTTCAAATCATTTTAAAAGGTTTTCAAAGAGTTCAGGATATTTTTTTAAAAATTGCAATAAAATTGTTAAGAGCTTACAAAAGTTCCAAGGGATTTCAAAGAAATTTAAATATTTTAGGGTATTTTAAAAGATCCCAAGACATTTTCAAGAGCTGTCAAAAGTTTTAAGAGAGTTTAAAAGATTTCAATACATTTTAACGGATTTGAAATAAGGGTCTTTCAATAAATTCTAAGGAATTTTGAATAGATATAATAATTTTAAACGATTTCAAAGATTTTAGGGTATTTGAAAAAAAATACAAGGAAATTTTCAAGAGTTTACAAAAGTTCGAAGGGATTTCAAAGAAATTGAAATATTTTAGGGTATTTTAAAAGATTCCAAGACATTTTCAAGAGCTTTATAAAGTTTCAAGGGAGTTCAAAAGATTTCAATAAATTTTAATTGATTTGAAATAAGGGTATTTTAGAAGATTCTAAGAATTTTGAATAGATTCAAATAATTTCAAGGGATTTCAAAGATTTTAGGTTATATTAAAAAAAGTACAAGGAAATTTTCAAGAGCTTACAAAAGTGTTCCATGGGATTTCAAAAGATTTTAAATATTTTAGAGTATTTTAAAAGATTTCAAGACGTTTTCCAGAGCTGTAAAAAGTTTCAACTGAGTTCAAAAGATTTCAATAAATTTTAATGGATTTGAAATATTTTAGGGTCTTTTAAAAGATTCTATAGAATTTTGAATACATTTAAATAATTTTAAAGGTTTTCGAAGATTTTATGGTATTTTAAAAAAAATACAAGGAAATTTTCAAGAGCTTCGAAAAGTTCTAATGGATTTTCAAAGATTTTAAATATTTTAGGGTATTTCGAAAACATACAAGAAATTTTCCAGAGCTTGAAAAAGTTTCAAGGGATTTCAAAAGATTTCACTAAATTTTAATGGTTTTGAAATATTCTAGACTATTTAAAAAGGTTCTAAGGAATTTTGAGTAGATTTAAATAATTTCAAATAATTTCAAAGGATTTCAAAGATTTGAGGGTATCTTTAAAACGTACAAGAAATGTTGAAGAGCTTACAAAAGTTTCAAGGATTTCAAAAGATTTCAATAAATTTTAATGGATTTGAAATATTTTAGGGTATTTTAAAAGATTCTAAGGAATTTTGAATACATTGAAATAATTTGATAGAATTTCAAAGATTTTAGGGTATTTTTAAAAAATACAAGGAAATTTTCAAGAGCTTACAAAAGTTCCAAGGGATTTAAAAAGATTTTAGGGTATTTTTAAAATATACAATGAATTCTCAAGAGCTGGGAAAAGTTTCAAGGGATTTCGAAAGATTTGAATAATGTATTTGAAATATTTTAGGACATTTTAAAATATTCTAAGAAATTTTAAATAGATTTAAATTATTTCAAAGAATTTAAAAGGATTTTAAAGATCTTAGGGTATTTATAAAAAATACAAGGAAATTTTCAAGAGCTTTAAAAAGCTTAAAGGGATTTCAAAAAAATTTTAGGGTATTTTTAAAACTTCCAAGGAATTTTCAAGAGCTTTAAACAAATTTAAAGGATTTGAAAGATTTTAGGCTATTTTAAAAAATTCCAAAGAATTTTCAAGAGCTCTAAAAACTGTCAAAGAATTTCAAAAGATTTGAAATATTTTAGGGTATTTTTAATAATTCCAGGGAATTTTCAAGAGTGTGAAAAAATTTCAAGGTGTGTCAAAAGATTTTAAAGAATTTGAAATATTTTAGGGTACTTACAAGAATCCCAAGGAATTTTTAGTTGATTTCAATAATTTGAAGGAATTGCAAAGAATTTTAAAGGTTTTAGGGTATTTTAAAAATTCCAAGGAGTTTTTAAGAGCTTTACAACATTTGAGGGGAATTCAAACGATTTTATAAAGTTTGAAATATCTTAGGGTATTTCTAATTGATTTCAATAACTTGAAGTAATTCAAAAGGATTTTAAAGATTTAAGGGTAATTTTTAAAATTCCAATGAAGTTTCACGAGCTTTAAAAAGTTCCAAGGAATTTTAAAAGATTTCGTAGGATTTTAAATATTTTAGGTTATTTCTTAAATTTCTAAGGAGTTTTCAAGAGCTTTAGAAAGTTTCAAGGGAATTCAATAGACTTTAAAAAGTTTGAAATATCTTAGGGTATTTTTAATAGATTTCAATGTATACCATTAAGCCATTTCCCTTTGAGGGTAGGCGTGACACTACCCGATTCGGGTAGTGTTTCTAGGTGGATTTCAATAATTTGAAGTAATTCCAAAGGATTCTAAAGACTTAAGTTTCAAGGGATTCAAAAAGAGTTCAAAGGATTTAAAATATTTTAGACAATTTTGAAAGACTATTAGGAATTTTAAATTGATTTTTAATCATTTGAAGGGATTTCAAAGGATTTAAAAAATGTTGAAACCACGAGAATTTTTGGGATTTTTTTATAATTCTTTTGAATTTAGCATGCATTTTTTTGAAGTCTTAAGCGTCTTTTTTTCGGTTAAAAAATGGTCACTTTTTTCAAGTATATTTGACATTTTCAAATAAATTTAAATTTAAAATTGTTTTATTCCGTTTGTAAAAGATTGTATACTAAAAATGTTACAAGATTAGATTTTTGGTCTTTAAATATTAATTGTCGGGGGAAATGAAAAATTAGTCAGGGAAGGTAATTTTAAAAATGAAGTTTTGCGACAACCGTGAATGTCCATTTGATTTCGAAAATCATTCATAAAATAAAAAGTAGGTTTCTTGTATATAGAAGCAGAACGATAAAAAATAAATCACCAAGTTATGTTTTCCATTATTTTCTGATTAAAGAAACCGACTAATTTTTTGCCAATAATGTTTTTATCTTTATTCTAAGATGGCTTTACAAGGTCTCGAGTTCCATGTGAATGTTGATACCGACGAAAACGACAGCGAAGAAATCTCTCTTCAAAGAGAAATACTTCGAGAACTTAGGTAAGATGTGAATTTTTCACATAATTCAATCCAAAGTATGAATTACTTGCAATTTAAAAATGTTTCTACCTTTAATTTTCTGTCTTTATCTATCCTTCTTTGCAATTTTTATATCTTGAAATTAAAAACAGCAATTATATTTTTATTTCAGGAAAATAAACCAACGGTTGGATAATGTTGAAGCTCTTTTGCTTGGTCAGGGCCCTCACCTGGATAGGACTCCAGCGAAACCATCTATTCTGCCGTTGAAGACGGTAGAAGAGGTTGCAGCTTTTAATAAAATAGACGATGCGACCAAGAAAGCTGTCGTAAGTCTGATTTGTTTTATACGCTTAAAAAATACGACCTTTAAAAATATTAGAAGGTTGTGCACTAATTCACCAATTTAAACCTTTTTGAATATCGTAAAGAATACAAAATAATATTAATAATATAACATAAAAATTTCAAATAACTATTTGTTAAAAGTTTTTGATCACTTTAATTCCAGCTGAAATTAAATTCTGAGAATTGAGAACAAGAAAATAAGTTTTATCCATTTTTTTTAATTTATATAAATATAATTTTTACAAGATTCTTGAGAAAATTAAAAAAAGATTTTTGAATATTTCAGATGTGTCAGAAAAGTATCTAGAAGATTTTAAAGCAATTTTTTTATTTTATAGGATTTTACAAAATATTAGAAAAAATTCGAGTCTTTTTAAAAGATGTTTAGGACTTTTAGAAGTTTGGAAGAAATCAAGAAATATTTGATAAATTTTCGGAAATGTTTCCAAGTTTTTAGATATTTCTAATCTATTTAAAACGTCTTAAATTCCTGAAAATATTTTTATCTGACTGATTTTTCTCAAAATTTTGAAAAATCATTCAAAATGTAAGATAATTGTCTTATAATCTTCTCAATTTTCCCAGGAATTTTAAGAAAATGGGTTAATCTTCTACAATCTTTTTTGAAATTTTAGGAAATATTTGGATATGTTTAAAAACCTTTTTTTTATTTTCTTTTAAACTTCATTTTTCAAAATAAAAAATCATAAAAAATTTTTACACAAAAATTAAGAAAATTCTTTTTTTAATCTTGTCAGACCTTCTAAACCTCCTAATTTAAAAAAATTATTCAAATTTTTGTTGCATTTTTTTTAATCCTGCAAAATTAAAAAAATTGCTTTAAAATCTTTTAGATTCTTCTTTGACAATTTTTGAAATGTTTTGAAATCTTTCTAAATACTCTCTTAAAATCAATTTTTCGAAATAACAAATTATTTTAATATTTCCTAGGAACCTAAAAATTTTGTTTTCATTGTCGTGAAACCTTACAGAATTCTTAAAAAATCTTTACATGTTTTAAATATTTTTGAATCATTTCAAAACTTCTGAATATCTCTTAAACTTACTCAAATTTTTTCTAAAATTTTGTAATATGGCAAAATTGCAAAATTTTGCTTCAAAATCTTTTGCAGTCTTTTTAAAAATTTTAGGTAATAATTAAAAACGTTTTGTGATCTTCTTTCAATTTTCTCTTAGAATTAATTACAAAACAATCATTTAAAATTTTCCCATGAATCTTAAGAAAATTTTTTTCATTCTCTTGATCCCCTGCAAGATTCAGTTCACCGAACAATTTTTTATATCCTAAAAAATTAAAAAAAATTGTCTCAAAGTCTTCAAGATTCTTTTTCCACATATTTTGAAATCTTCAAAACTTAAAATTATTCTTTTGAAATAAAACCTAAACCATTTAAAATTTCCCCGGAAATATTGAAAAAAGTTCAATCTCTTCAAATTTTTCATAATTATTAAAAAGCTTCTAACTTTTTTTCGAATTCTTCAAAATAAGTTTTTGCCCATAATTTAATTTTTCTTATTTCTTTAAAAATGTAAGAAAGTTTACAAATTGTAGTGTGGTAGGGAAATTTTAAGAACAGAATTATTTCCCACTATTAAACAATCATTTACAATTTAGATTTTCTCTTCTATCAATAATGTTTAGAAATATTTAGAAATAAATTTCATGATGAATTAAAATTATTTATTTAGAAATTTTGATATACAAAGTTGATGGTGCAGAAAATTCATAAATTAAAAATATTACGTAATCGGGTGTGTATATGATTTACAGAAGTTTGCTTATTATAGCAAGAAAATTCCAGTAAATTCAATATAAGTGACACCATTTTTTCCACTTACAATTCCTAAAAATTGGCACATTTTTTTTTATTGACAAAAAGTTTTTTAAATAAAAAAAAAAAATACATTATGAAGCTATTTTCGGGTGAACTATTCATGAAGGTAGAATTAAATTCGTCTATTTGAATTTCATTCGAATGTTCTATGAGGCTCCATTTACCGTGTTTTCTGGACGTATTTGTCACATAAATGTATTAAGTTATTTTGTTTTTATATCAAAATTTTATTTTTAAAGTTCAAGAGTAAAAAAATGTGGCAATTTATGTTCACGATGAAACTGACAAAAATTCAAGATCTATAATGTAACATTCTATTTAATCAAGACAGACGCATACAACAGTATTTCAATTTATATTTGACATGAGCACAAGTAACTTGATTGTTAAATAATAGTTAAAATGATATTTTTACAATAAATGAAAAAGGACCATTTTTCTATATTTTCATTGCATTATTTACATTTAAATAATAATTTTGAAAACCAAAACTTAGTACAAACGGGTAATTTTTTCTAGCTCTGTTACAAATTTGAGCTTCTCTTTACATATTTATCCTGTAATATGACAAATTTCACTTCACGACTTTACACTTTAGAGGTTTTCCATATTTTTCAAGATGATTGAATACCTCATAGGAAAAAAAAACGGAAAAATCTAGAATTTACAGTGTATTTAAATCAGTTCTTGCTTGAATCATCCTGTAAATTTTAGTTTGGGCCCAAGATTTTTCATCTAATATAACTATTTGATTAAATCTTCAAGATTTTCGCTAATCGTGAATAGTGTCTTAAAAACCTTTTTTGGTTCAAAATTCAACTACGTAGTTCAAAGTGAAACTACTTTATTAAAAATTAATTTTTTGGTTGATGATTCATCATTTTAGTTTAAATCTTTTTTTTTCAAAATTTATCTATTTTGTTAACATTATTTTTAAATTATTTTTTTAACTGAAAAATTTAAGTATCCCTTGTTCGATTGTACATCTAGCTTCTTCAGTTGAAAATTCAACTGTGAGGTTAAAAATTTCCGTATTTTGTTGAAACTTTGTCTTTTGTGGTAGAAAATGAATCTTCTTTGTGACTAATTCACCTTTTTGGTTGAAAATTCAACTATTAGGTTAATAATTACACTAAAAATTAAAATATTTCGTTGAAAATTCGTGTATTTTATTAAAAAGTATTCTTTTTTGGTAGAAAATTAATCTTCTTGTTGAAATTTCATTTTTTTTTTGTTGAAAATTAATTTTTTTAACTTCTTTGAATTTTTTTTTTGTTAGACATTAAATCTTTTCGGTAGAAATTTCATTTGTTTGGTTAAAAAATTAACTATTTTGTTGAAAAGTTATTTCACTTGTTTCAAGGCCTATTTCTTTGACTTAAAATTAAACCATTCTATTTTTTGTTGGAATTTTATTTTTTTATTTGAACATTCATTTATTTTGTTGAAAATTTGTCTTTTTTTGGTAGAAAATTCATATTCTGGATTGAAAACTCAACTTTTTGTTTAAAAATGAATTTTTTTGATCATTCTAGTTGAAAGTTCATTTCCTTGTTTCAAAATTTAGAAAATTTAGTTGAAAAATTTTTTTTGGTTGAAGATAATTTTTTTTTTTCTAAAAGTGTAGCTATTTCGTTTTTTCTACAAAATTTATTTTTTTAATTTGAAAATTCAGTTTATAAATTATTTTGTTGAAAACTCATATTTTTTTAGTCGAAAATTCAATTATTTTTGGTAGAAAATGCATATTTTTGGATTGTAAATTCAACTTTTTTCAACAATTCGTATTTATAACTTAAAAACTCAACATTTTGTATGAGATTTTTTTTCTTCATTAATTGAAAAATCTTTCTTGGTTGAAAATTCAACTCATTTGTTGAAAATTCGTATTTTTTGGTTTAATTTAACAGTTTTATATTTAAAATAAAAATATTTTTTGGTGAAAATATCAACTATTACACTTCTTGTTGAGAATTCATTTTTTTTCATCAAAGATTCATCAGTTTGGTTGAAAATTCATTATTTTAACTGAAAATGTAATAATAAAATTTTACATTAATAAATCTTAAAGTTTTATCAGTTTTATGCACATTAATGTGACATTCTTTACCACTGCCTTTCAACTGAAACTCAATTCTTAATTTAGTTTAGTTTAATCTATTTTGGGGTCAGAGTAGGGTAGTAACTTGTTACAAGTAACTAAGTTACTGAAAAGTTACATTATTCGTAACTTTTAGAGTAACTTTGTTACTTTTTCAAAAAGTAACTTCTAACGTAACTTAGTTGCGATTTTTGCAGTAACTTGGAACTTTAATTTTAGTTACTTTGAAGTTACCTTATCTTTTTGTATATTATCTCCTATTAAGAGAGATTTATGGGTCAGTTGTAGGTAGAAAATTAATATCTTTTGGTTAAGAATTCAGCTATTTTCTTCAAAATTCGTCTGTTTGGTTTGAAAATAGTAGAAAACTCAACTATTTGTTTGAAAATTCAACCATTTGATTGAAAGTCCAAATTTGGTTAAAAATAAATTTTTTTGTTAGAAATTTGACTTTTTTGTTGAAAATTCGTCTTTTTGATTTGAAAATGGTAGAAAATTCAACTGTTTGTATGAAAGGTAACTTTTTTATTGAAAATTCGTCCTTTTGGCTTGAAAATTAATTTCTTATGGTAAAAAAATTTCATATTTTTGGGTTAAAATATAACTGTTTAATCAAAAAATGTGACTAAAAAATCTCACTTTAACTAATGCCTATTTATTTTCAAATTATGTTTTTATGAATTATCATCTTAGCTGTTTTTATGTCTAAATTATAAAATTAAGGAAGTGAAAAAAGTAACTTTTGAGGTAACTTGAAGTTATTTTATCTAGTAACGTAACTGTAACTAGATACCTTTTTTCGATAAGTAACGGAACTGCTCGAAATATTCAAAATCCCATAAAAATCCATTATAATCTTTCAAAATCCGTTGAAATCCCTTAGAATCTGTAAGAATTGGTTAAAATCTTTGAAATTCCGTGAAATATTTCGAAATCTTATTTATGAGATCTTTTAAAATCTTTGAAATTGATGAAAATATTTAAAATCAGTAGGAATCTTTTAAAATCTCTTGAAATCCCTTACAATATATTAAAATTGATTAAAATCTCTTAAACCCCATTAAAGATACTCGAAATTCTTTAAAATCCTCTATATTATTCGGAAATCTCTTAAAATTTCGTTAAATTTTTTTAAATCTGACAAAATCCATTGATGTACTTTGGAATCCATTGAAGTCCCGTGACTATTTTTGAAATTTCTTTAAATTCCTTAAAATCGCTTCCTTGAAGTCGCTTGAAATCTTAAAAATTCCATAAAAATCTCTTATAATCCGTTAAAATTCGTAGAAATTGCTTAAAATCTTTGAAATTCCGCAAACTATTTCGAAATGTTACGAGATCTCTCTAAATCTTCGAAATCTCTTTAAAATTCCTTGAAATCCCTTAAATCATCAGTGAAAAGTAACTGATTCATAGCTAGAATTCAGACACTGATTGAAATTAGTAAAAATTGTAAATGATTCAAATTCATAGAATTTGAAATTCCGTTAAGTCTTATGAAATCTTACGAAGTCCTCTAAAATTCATGGATATACTTATGAATCTTTTGAAATCTCTTAAAATCCTTTGAGATTCCGTCAAATCATCGAAACCCTTTTATATCTCTTAAAATCCGTCAAAATCCTTTGACATTTTTACAAATCTTTTGAAATTCTCTGAAATATTTTGAAATCTTATGAAGTCTCTTTTAAATTCCTTAAAGTCTCTTAAACCCCTTGAAATCCGCGGAAATCTCTCTTAACTCCTTTAAATCTCTCAAACACCGTCGAAATGCTTTGAAATTCAGTAAAATCTAATTAAAATACTTGAAGTACCTTCAAATTTGGTAAAATCCCTAGAAAAAATTAAGATTTTCTCTGAAATTGTTAGGTAATTTCTTCAAACTTGATGCATTAAGTAAAAATCATTAAAAGTCATAAAAATATTACGAATCCTTACAATAAAGAAAGAAAAAAAAATATAGCAATTTAAGTTAAACTCAATATCAGATGTGATATTAGACGATTTTTTCAGCATCGGCTAATTTAACGCCTGAAAATATTTTTCGCTTAAAGCCGACGTGATATTAGCCAATTTTTATATCTTTTATTAGGCGAAAGTCTAATACAAATTATAATTATTGAGTGTTACAGGTTTTTTATGGAATAATATCCCTGATGGAAAAATTTTTACCAAAAAGTACAGAAAACTAAAACTATTTTTACAGGAATATACAAATAAATACAATAAATTACAACCAAAATTACAGGAAAGTACAAATTTGGTCTATTATTGAAACGAATTTTGTACTTTTTTTTTGTATTTTTTGTCTACATTCTTGTATTTTATGGTATTTTTAATTTTCTTCCAGAATCTACATGAATTTACAGCATTTGCATCCAAAAAGATGTTCTTTTTCGACCTAAGATGACAAATATTAAAAATATTGCAATGAGATCATTTTAAAGTAGGATGTGTACATGATCGCTATTACAAAAAAGCTTCCATGTTTAAATTTTAAAGGAATGGTAGAATATTCAAAGGCAATAATGAATAATCGTATACCATATATGCCATTTAAAATTCTTTCATTGCAATATTTTAAATATTTCTTATTCTAGGTCGAAAAAGAAGCACTTTTTGACTGCAAAATTGAACAATTGTGAAAGAATTGAACACGGTCTTTGAAATTAAAAGATTCGAACTCTCGAAAATCAAATTTTGTTATTTGAAGTTATAAAAACTGAACCGCAAATTATAATACTCAAAAGTGGAATACTTTTGAATTTTAAACATTTCAAATTAAAGCTTTAAAAAATGTTAATTCAAACGCTCAGTAATTTCCGCGTATAAAATGAATTAAAAAACTTTTCAATTGAAAATTTTACAATTAAATACGTTAAACTGCAAAATTTCAATTTTTAACTTTTATACATTGTAAAGTTAAAATAGAAATCCACGTTATCATTTTCAATGCTATGAATTGAAGAATGAATACAAAAATTGATAAATTTTCCAAATTTTGTCATTTTAAGCGATTTTAAGCTAGAAACATTAATTTATACATTAAAATTTGTTTTGAAATCTTTTTAAATATTTTCTTAAAAATTTGTTTAAAAAAATCATTTTAAAATTTTCCAGGAATCTAATAATAATTTTATAATCTTGGAGCTCGAACTTTCCCAACATGTTTTTGAAAATCCTGCAAAAGTAAAAAAATTACCTTAAAATCGCCCAGGTTCTTTTTTGAAAATTTTGGAAATCTTATTAAATATTCTCTTAAAATTAATTTGTCAAAAAAACAAAAATATATATATTGTTAGTTTTTCTAGGAATTTTGATACACATTTTTTATCAATTTAAAACCTTTCAAAATGCTTAAGAAGCTTATAAATTTTGTGTTCGAAATCTTTAAAAATCAACATTGTGTTTTGAATGTTTTGAAATCTTTTCACGTTTTAAATTATTTTAGAATCTTTTCGAAATTTCTAAATATATTTTAAACTTACTCGATTATTCTGCAAATTAATAATTGTTAATAATTATTATTAAAAAAAAAATTTAAATCTTTTTAAATACTTTCACAATTAATTTTTCAAACTAAAAAATCATTTTAAATTTTCCCACCAAAGTTGAGATTTTTTTTTGTTTTTTTTTCAAAACCTTTAAAGATCAATAAGAAGGTTCAACATTTTGTTTCGAAATCTTCAAAAATCTGAATTTAGTTTTTTGATCTTCGAAATTTTTTCCAGTTTTAAATTACGTTTGGATCTTTTCAAAACTTGTAAATATTTTTTAAGCTAACTCGAATTTTTTCCAAATTGATAATTGTTCAATTGTTATTTGTGCACCAAAATTCAATAATTTTTTTACTTACGTATCAAAAATTTGTCAAATAGAACAATTTAAATTGTAACGTACAAAGTTTTAATTTAACACTCTGAAATATTATCGATTCAAGGCCTTCTATTTCAAATAATTCAGTTTAAAATTATTTAGTTTTTAATATTTGATTTATAATTGCTCATCTTGAATGAAAAGTAAAATATAGCGAAATATTCAAAAAAAATGTCTTACTTAATGAAAAAGTTTCAAATTAAATGGGTTAAAAATGGAATATTTCAGATTGAAACAATATTTGAATAGGATTTAGAATTGAATAAGAGGTTTAATTTTGCAAATTATTTTTAAATTAAGAATAGTTTATAAAGTTTCAATCGGACGTTTACATTTTTTTAACTACTGAGGCCTTCAAGTTGAAAAATTGAATAGTCCTGTAAAGTCAATTATTGTTCAATTTTCAATAATCGAACTACAGTTCATTGTGATTGATTATAATAGCAAAGTATTGTTTGCAAATATTTATATTTGTTTGTTTAAATTTGTATATTTCTACGATAAACTACCAGTATATACAACATAATTTTAAGTACAGTTTCCCAATATTTCAATCTTTGTGACATCTTTCATTTTTTTGTAAAGATTTGTAATTTTCCACAATAATTTAAGTAAAATTAAAAGCGGTTTTATGACGTCACACACCTAAATTTCAAAAATGTAAAATTCTGTAGTTTTCTGTAATACCTTGTAGATTTTTACAACAAAGTAAAAAAATATTAATAAAAAGTTATACAAAATTTTGAATTCTAGAAACTCGTACTTTATTGTTAATTTTTCTACAAAAAAATACAAGAAAAAATGAGGTATTCGTATTTAACTGTATTTTTTTGTTAAATTTTGTACATTTTTTACAAAAAAGTACACGTTTTAACAAAAAATTACAGTTGTAGAAATGTTGTACTTTCTTGTAAAATTTTTTCCCGCCAGGGTTATTTATTATTATGAATCTTCGTTTATCATTTTTTTTGCAGGTCTCATATCTGGGATATCTTGGAGGTTCTAACGTAAGGGAGTCCGCAAATCTCTGTATTAAAGAGACGCTTTCTGGCGATTGCGTTTCCCAATTCACCTGGCTTGGAAGAGACATTGGACGCAGGCCCATCGGCACACCTTTTTACAATACAAAATTAGCTGCTGTTATACTCGGTATATTTTTACTTCCAGGGTGTCATTTTTGCCATATTTTGTTAATATCTTCGTAAAAACGATTTTTTTCTATATAAGAGTATTTGGAAATTAGTTTTTATTTTTTAATTACTATTTAATGAAATAATAAAATCTGTTCGGGTCCCAGTTTCAAAGTACATGTTTTCGAAAGTTTTCTATTTTTTATAGCGAAAAATAAAAAAAAAACTTTTTTCAAATTAAAAAAACAACAGTTTTGGAGAAAAATCGTCTTCCTTTTTTTGATTGAATTCAACTGTTTTTGATCAAAATTTTATCGGTAGAAGTTTCTTCTCTTTGGTTGAAAATTTAACTATTTTGCTGAAAATTTGTTTTTGTTTTATTTTTGGTTAAAAACTGATCTTTTTATTTGAAAAATTACATGATTTGTTGAAAATTCGTCCTTTTTGTTGAATTCAACTGCTTTTGATTTAAAATATTGTTTGTTTGAAATATCAACTATTACATATTACGTTGTTTGTTGAAGATTCATCTCTTTCGTTTAAAATAAACTATTTTGGTGAAAATCAGTTTTTTTCGTTAAATATTGGTTAACTGAGAATTTAACTTGCTATTTTTGGTTAAAAATTCGTCTCTTTTGGTTGAAAATTAATCTTTATGCTTAAAAATTCATCTTTTTGTTTGAAAAATAATTTTTCGATTGAAAAGGACCCCGCACCAAATGTACAGAAAAAAGCCTTATGATAAAAAATTCTAAAAAAAAATTTTTCTTGTATTTTCGAACCTGCAAACTAAAAATTCGAAAGAAAAATGTCAGAAAGATGGACAGTTTCTAGACAAACACTTGTCCAAAGTTTCGATTTTTACATGTATTTTAATGGAAAAATGCTTATTTTAGCAAAATGTTTTTTTTCCTCAAAAACGCTATGATAGATTTGACTAAAACTTTTATATTTTGACGATCAGGCGTACCGAATCAAAAGATTCGTACCCACGATCTAGAAAGAATAACGATTCTTTGGGTATACAGCATGTTTTTGGGGGTGTTTTTGTACCCTAAACATCCAAGTAACATATATGTAAATCATCATTTCTTAGTAACTAAAATCAATAGAGATTTTTATTCATCCTCTACGGCATGAAACGACTTTTCAATAAGTGGAGTAAGCGTACATAGCAAGAATATGTTTTGACTTAATTTTAGGGGATGTTTTACCATCCCTTAAACAATGAGTCTTAAGTTCCTAACGCATTAATCAATAACGAAAAATTATTTTATTTTTAAATGCTGATATTTTATGACAGAAAATAGTCGCGTACAACCCTAAAAGCTTCCTAAAGCACTTTCAACCCCTTATCAGATATAAAACCCACCCAAACTACCCCTAAATATTTTTAAAATTCAGCAAAACCAACCTAATTCAAAAATCCGCCCAATTTTTGCTGATGATAATTTCAATTGATGCCAAAGGGGCACACATAAAGTCCCAACCCTTCAGCACATGTAGAACTCACCCCAGCCACCCCCGAATATTTTAAAAGTTCAATAAGGTCACCCTAATTCAAAAATACGCCAGGTTTTTCTGATAATGTTTTCAGTTGATGCCAAAGGGAGAAAAAAGTGTCTCAATTCTTCAGCACATATAGAACTCATCCCAGCAACCCCTAAATATTTTTAAAATTCAATACAATCACCCTAATTTCAAAGTACACCAGGATTTTTCTGAAAATGTTTTCAGTTGATGCCAAATCTAAAATGCCAAAACTAAAATGATCATTTTCCATTAAAACACATGTAAAAATTGGACCTTTGATAAGTGCGTATCTGGAAACTGTCCTTTCTTCTTACTTTTTTGAATTTATTGAATTTTTAAAATATAAAAAAATATTTAGACTTGGATGAGTTCCACATGTACTGAGGTGTTGAGACTTTTTGTGTGAACCGTTCGCATCAATTGAAAAAATTATCATCAAAATCCTGGATTATTTTGGAATTGGGCGGTTTATATTGAATTTTAAAAATATTTAGGGGTGACTGGGGTGAGTTCTATACGTGCTGAGGTTTTGAAACTTTTTTTTGCCCATTTGGCATCAACTGAAAACATTTCCAGAAAAGTCTTGGTGTACTTTGAAATTAGGGTGATTGTATTGAATTTTAAAAATATTTAGGGGATGCTGGGATGAGTTCTACATGTGCTGAAGAATTGAGACACTTTTTTCTCCCTTTGGCATCAACTGAAAACATTATCAAAAAAACCTGGCGTATTTTTGAATTAGGGTGACTTTATTGAACTTTTAAGATATTCGGGGGTGGCTGGGGTGAGTTCTACATGTGCTGAAGGGCTGTGACTTCATGTGTGCCCCTTTGGCATCAATTGAAATTATTATCAGCAAAAATTGGGCGGATTTTTGAATTAGGTTGGTTTTGTTGAATTTTAAAAATATTTAGGGGTAGCTTGGGTGAGTTTTATATCTGATGAGGGGTTGAAAGTGCTTTAAGAAGTTTTTAGGGTTGTACGCGACTATTTTCTGTCATAAAATATCAGCTTTCATGCATTTAAAAATAAAATTATTTTTCGTTATTGATTAATGCGTTAGGAACTTCAGACTCATTGTTTAAGGGATGGTAAAACATCCCCTAAAATTAAGTCAAAACATATTCTTGCTATGTACGCTTACTCCACTTATTGAAAAGTCGTTTCATGCCGTAGAAGATGAATAAAAATCTCTATTTATTTTAGTTACTAAGAAATGATGATTTACATATGTTACTTGGATCTTTAGGGTACAAAAACACCCCCCAAAAACATGCTGTATATCCAAAGAATCGTTAATATTTCTAGTTCGTGGGTATGAATCTTTTGTTTCGGTACGCCTGATCGTCAAAATATAAAAGTTTTAGTCAAATCTATCATAGCGTTTTTGAGAAAAAAAAACATTTTGCTGAAATAAGCATTTTTCCATTAAAATACATGTAAAAATCGAAACTTTGGACAAGTGTTTGTCTAAAAACTGTCCATCTTTCTGACATTTTTCTTTCGAATTTTTAGTTTGCAGGTTCGAAAATACAAGAAAAAATTTTTTTTAGAATTTTTTATCATAAGGCTTTTTTCTGTACATTTGGTGCGGGGTCCTTTAATTAATTTTTTAAAAATTCGTTTTTATTTTCTTGAAAATTGATTTTTTTAGTTAAAAATTCAACTATGAGTTTGAAAATTAATTTATTTTGTTTAAAAATACATTTCTTTCGTTAAACATTTAACTACTTTGTTAAAAATATTTGTCCATGTTAAAAATTAATATTTCAGTTGAAAATTCATCTTTTTGGTTGAAAATTCATTATTTTTGGATGCAAATTTAAGTATTTTGTTCAAACCTCCTTTTTTTGGTTCAAAAATTTTTTTTAACTGAAAATTGAACTATTTCATTTTTTGTTACAAATTTTTTTTTTTAGTTGCAAATTCATTTCTTTTGATGAAAATTGAACTATTTTATTGAATTTTTTAAAATTAATTTTTGAACTTTAAAATTGAGTATTTCATTTTAAAGGTGTCTTTTTTTGTTTAATTCAACTGTCTTTTATTTAATATTAAAATCCTTTTTCTGTTGTTGGAATATCAACTATTTAATTTTTCGTTGAAAATTAATCTTTTGGGTCAAAGTTATACTATTTTATTAAAAAGGAATTTTTTGGTTGAAGATTCATTACTTTAGTTGAAAATTCATTTCTATGGCTGAAGATTTAACTATTCTAATAAAAAATTCGCTTTTTTGGTTAAAAATAATTTTTTAAACAGAAAATTTAACGATTCCATTTTTGGTTTAAAATCTTTTCTTTTTTACTTCAAAATTCACTTACTTTCTTACAAATTAAGCTATATTGTTGGAAATTCAATTTTTTTATCTGAAAATTACACTATTCCATTTTTGGTTAAAAATTTATTTTTTTAGTTAAAAATCTAACAATTTTGTTGAAAATTCGTTTTATTTTAGTAGAAAATTTACCTTTTTTAGTTAGACCTTCAAATATTTTGTTGGAAATTTATGTATTTTGTTGCAAATTTGTCTTTCTAGTAGAAACTTAATCTTCTTGTTTGAAAACTCATATTTTTGGTTGAAAATTGAACTATTTCATTTTTGGTTCAAAATTTATCTTCGTTAGTTGGAAAGTCTACTATTTGGTATTGGAAAAATCGAATGTTATCAAAACAAGTATTTTGAATTTTTTTTCAGTAGACAATAATGCTATGTTTGTAAAATTCAGAACTACGAAAGAAAAACTGACGTACTCTTTTACTTTATTTTACAAATGAACTATAAACTTTCATCAATAATTTGTATAAAAAAGCTATTTATCATTTATTAAATTTTCGCAGAACTCGGACCCAAACAGAAATGGGAATTTCAACAATACACACACACAACATCAGGGTGGCCGTTGGACCGGGAATTTTTTTAATTCGGGAAAAATCGGGAAATGACAGTGAATTTATTTTATTGATCTAGAATTTTTCAAAATTTTATAAGGAAAATTTATCCAAGCACTTGAAGAAGACTTGCACCGTTAAAACTTTAAAGTATTTAAAATTAAAAATTGTTGATAAAAACATTTTGAGTTGATCAATTGTAAATCTGTTCAAAATTAATCAATTTACAAATTTTAACTTTAAATATTGATTACATAAAGTTAGTTAAAATAATAAAGTTTTCAGCCAAAGAGATAAATTTTCAACTAAAATGATGAATATTCAACCAAAAAAGATTAATTTTTAATCATGCAATCGCATTTTTAATAAAAAAGTTGAATTTCTACCAAAACAGATAAATTTTTGTACCAAAAAGACGAATTTTCAACCAAATACGTGAATTTTCAACAAAATAAATGAATTTCCAACGAAACAATTTAATTTTCAACTAAGAAAATCAATTTTCAAACAAATAGTTAAATTTTCAACCAAATAGTTGAATTTTCAACCAAAGTGATCAATTTTCAACTAAAGTGATGAATCTTCAACCAAAAGTATGAATTTTTAACAAAGTAGATTTGAAGAATTTTGAAATAAATTTTTGAAGTTTTTAAAGTCCTTTGAAAGATTTTAAGACAATAAAAATTTTTTCTGGATATTCCTAGGAATATTTAAAATTATTTTTTATTTTGAAAAACTACTTTTAACAGAATATTTAAAAATATTTCCAAACAAAAATACGTTTTGATGTATAAATAACAATTGAACAATTATTGATTTGAAACTACTTAAAATAAAAATAATTTAACTCCTAATTTAACAAGGATTCAGTTAACAAAAATTTAACCGATCAATTTTTAATGTTCCTGCCTAAAATTGCTTAAAATTATATAATTTTGAAAATTTACAAATTTATTGATTCATTCTTTAATTTAGAGCATTGAAAACCATAATGTGGATTTATATTTTTTGAACTGAATCTGAATCTTTGAACCGTACAATTTATACAATTGTAAATTTTTGAGTTGAACTACATTTTAATAATATTGTGCGTCTGATTAAAAAAAAATTTTAATTTAAATTTAAAATTTTTGTAATTTAAGAGTTCCGCTTTAATTTTTTTAAATTTGCAGTTCAGTTTTTATTACTAAAATGGAAAAGTTTTAGCTTTGAGACTTCGATTTTAAAAATTTTATTGACCGTGAATAATTTTTGCGAATCGGAAAAAAACCGGAAATTTTTTTCATCGGTTAAAACAGCCACCCTGGATTAGTCTATGAATGAGTTTACAGAAAAATGAGCTAATCTCACGCCTGATAAATATCCTTAAAATTTTTAATTAATTTAAAAAAGAAAAATCATAAAAGCAGATAAAATTAATATTTATTATTTAATCTACGATTTAATTTCAAAGTCGGAACCTTTAATTGAGAGCGTTTCAAAATGAAAAACTTAAGGCTATTCATCAGACGTGGCATTAGCCAATTCTTGTATTTAACTTCATTCATAAACTAATAACTTGAATCAATTTTCCATTGGAAGAATTCTAAATTGCACAATTTGAAAATTGAATACTAGTTGATTTTTGAATGTGTTTTTTAGAATAATAAACTCAAAAAATAAATAAAAATTGTAGAAAATAAATAAAATTTTAGAATACGTTCAAAATTATCTAATTTCAAACTTTATATTCAAAATTTTACAATTTTCAGAGGCAATATCATCCAACAGAAGTTATCCAGTACCAACGAAAACAGAATACGCATCGCATATGAAGGAAGCTTTGCGAGTAGCGAAACAAAGGAACCGGAACCAACTACTCAGTAAAAAGCGACGCACCACCGACGACGAAGAAGATTTCTAATAAGAATTACTTTCACTAACCCTATCAGATAAACTTAATTTGTTTACAACTAAGAACAAAACTACTCGCACGTAAGCATCGCCAAAAAATATAGAGCAAAAATGTTCACTAAAGTATTTAATAAGGTATTTTTAATGCTAGTATACGTTTTTTTTATAGAGAAAAAAAGTTTGTCTATTTTCAAGTTCAAAATTCTCTTTCTAGCTGCATTTACATTTGTACAATTTCATCGTGTTTTTCATGACTTTATATTTAGAGATATGCAGTGGCTTGTTTAAATTTTCCATGGAAATTTGGACACGCTTGTAATCTTGGATTTTTTGAAATAGAAAAAAATCCAAAAGTCAAGTCGAAATTCAGAAAAAAATTTAACTGTACATCAAACTGGCTTGATTTCCTTGAATAATTACAAATTTTAAAATCAAAATTACTCCTTTTTTTAAGAAAAATGGATCTAAAAGTCAAGTCGAATCTTTAAAATTCGATTCATTCGAATAATTCGAATTTCAGAACAAAATTTTACTGTACATCAAATCGGCATAATTTGCTTAGATTATTACAATTTAAAAAATTAAAATTACTCCTTTTTTTCGGGAGAAAAATTAATCCAAAAGTCAAATTGAATTTCAGATAAAAAACTTACATTACGTCAAACCGGCTTGATTTCCTTAGATTATTGCAGTTTTAAAAATAAAAATTACTCCTTTTTTTTGATAAAACTGGATCCAAAAGTCAAGCCGAATCTTCGAAATTCTATTTATTCAAATAAGAATAATTTCAGAAAGAATTTAACTATACATCAAACCGGATTGATTTTCTTAGATTATTACAATTTCTAAAATAAAAATTACTCCTTTATTTGAAGAAAAATTAATTCAAAAGTCAAGTCGAGTCAAAATTCGATAGTCGAATTTCTGAAAAAAATCTTAATATACATGAAAATGCCTTAGATTATTATAATTAAAAAAAAAATTAGTCCTTTTTTTCTCGAGAAACGTGGAGCCAAAAATCAAGTCGAATATTAAAATTCGATTTATTCAGAGAAAGCGAATTTCAAAACAAAGAATTTAATTGTACATCAAACCGGCTTGTTTCCTGATATAATTAAAAAAAGGATCCAAAGGTCTAGTTGAATCTTTGAAATTCAAAAAGGCGAATTGAAAAAAATTAATTGTTCATCAAGCCGGCTTGATTTCCTTAGATTATTATAATTTTTAAAAGAAAAATTAGCCTTTTTTTAGCCGATAAAAATGAAGCTAAAAATGAAGCTGAATCTTCGAAATTCGATTTATTCGACGAAGGTGAATTTAAAAAGAAGAATTTAATTTAAATTAAACCGGCTTGATTGCGTTAGATTGTTGCAATGTTAAAAATCAAAATTGGTCCTGTTTTTTGGCGAGAAAAATGGAGCCAAAAGTCAAGTCGGATCTTCGAAATTCGATTTATTCGAAAAAGGCAAATAAAATAAAATCTAAATGTACATCAAACCGGCTTAATTTCCATCAATAATTAACATTTTTTAAATCAAAATTACTTCTTTTTGGGGGGAAAAAATAAATCCAGAAGTCAAGTTGTATATTCGCAATTTGATTTATTCGCATAAGTCGAATTAAAAAAAATCTAACTGTAAATCAAACCGGCTTGATTGCCTTAGGTTATTACAATTTTTAAAATCAAAATTACTCATGGGGGGGGGGGGGGGTCAAAAAGTCAAGTCGAATCTTCGAAATTCGAAAAAAAAACAATTTAAAAAAAAAATGAATTTAGCTGTACATCAAACAGGCTTGTATTCCTTGGATTATGAGAATTTTTAAAATTGAAATAACTGTTTTTTTGGATCCATTTTTTTAAAGGAGTAATATTGATTTTAAAAATTGCAATTAATTAGGGAAATTAAATCAAATCCCGTTTGGTGTACAGTTAGATTATTTTTAATTCGACTTATTCGAATATATCTTCCAAAAAAAAGAGTAATTTTGATTTTATAAGATCTAAATTACTCTTTTTGGAAGAAAAGTGAACACAAAAGTAAAAATGGAGTAATTTTTATTTTATAAAATCAAAATTATTCTTTTTTTTTTTAAGAAAAATGAATTCAAAAGTCAAGTCGAATCTTCGAAATTAGATTTTTTTGAAAAAGTCGAATTAAAAAAAATCTAACTGTACATCAAGCCAGCATGATTGCCTTAGATTATTAAAAAAATTTTAATCCAAATTACTCCTTTTTTTGCGGAAAAAATAAATTCAAACTTCAAATCCAATCTTTGAAATTCGAAAAAGGCGAATTTAAAAAAAAAAAGAATTCAACTGTACATCAGACTTCAATTCCTTGGATTATGACAATTTTTGAAATAAAAATACCTTTTTTTTGGATCGATTTTTTTTAAGGAGTAATTTTGATTTTAAAAATTGCAATTAATTAAGTAAATCAAATCAAATCCCGTTTGGCGCACAGTTACATTATTTTTAATTCGAATTATTCGTATGTATCAAATTTCGAAGATTCAACTTGATTTTTAGATTCATTTTTCTTCCAAAAAAAGGAGTAATTTTGATTTTATAAAATATAAATTACTCTTTTTGGAAGAAAAATGAATCCAAAAGTAAAAAAAGGAGTAATATTGATTTTATAAAATCAAAGTTATTCCTTTTTTTGGAAGAAAAATGAATCCAAAAGTCAAGTCGAATCTTCGAAATTAAAAAAAAGGCCAATTTAAAAAAAAAGAAGAATTTAACTGTACATCAAACAGGCTTGAAAATTTTCAC
>CAKNYM010050674.1:177993-214608 GCA_932195095.1 Andricus curvator
GACAATTTATCTAAAATTGCTAGTTTTTAATTTAAAACTTTTTTATTATAACTATGTATTATATTTTTCGAAGAGAATTTATCTTCTTTGGTTGAAATTCGGGTAAAAGTTGAACAGTTTTGTTAAAACTTTATTTTTATATTGCAAATTCATCATTTTAGTTGAAAATTCGTCTTTTTTTGGTAGAAAATTAATCTTCTTGATTGAAAATCACCCTTTTATTTAAAAATACATAATTCGATTTGAAAATTCATCTTTTTGGTTCGAAATGTACTTATTTTGTTGAAAATTCGTCTTTTTTGATTGAAGATTCCCCTATTTTCGTAGAAAATTCAACTATTTCGTTGACAGATAACTTTTTTGTCAAAAATACATATTTACTGCTTGAAAATTCAACTGTTTTGTAAAAATTGGTCTTTTTGGCTTAAAAACTCAACAATTTGGTTGGAAAATAACCTATTTTGCTGAAAAATCGTCTTTTTTTAATGAATTCTGTTTTTTATATTAAATTAAAATATTTTTTGGTTATTATATCAACTATTACATTTTTCGTTAACAATTCATCTTCTTCAGTAAGAAAAACACAACCATTTTGTTGAAAGTTGAACTAGTTTCTTAATCATACGTTTTTTTTGAAGATTCATAACTTTGGTGGAAACTTCGTCTTTTTTGGTAAAAAATCTTTCTTCTTGGTTACTTTTTGGTCACATTATTGTTACTTTTCGGTTACTTTTTCGAGAGAAGTATGGTTACTATTTTACTATTTTTTGAAGCTTGAGCAGTTCCGAGCCCTGTTCATGTTGTTACCCCACAATGTTATAATTATTTTCACATTACACAATATAAAGGTACCGATTTCAACCAATCGAATTAAAACCTTATTGCGCCATCGCGAATTAAATATTTAAACAAAACTATCCATATTGTTCAAATTTTAATCCAATATTCATAAATATGAAACAAAAAATCTTCATATTAAACATTTGTTTTTTATTGTTTATTTTATATCGCCCCTCACCCCGAGGGGAACGTCCCATTTTTATAAGCAAAACATAAAAAGGACATTAATTTCAATGCTTTGCGTTATCATTTAAAGAAAAACAGTGATTTTTTGTGTAGTAACTTTTTGGAATCCATTGGACCCTCAGCCACCCCAAGACCAGGGGGAGTGGCCGCTCCCCCTGAATGCGTTGAATGGGCGCCACTGTTCCTGACAGGGAAAACCGGGAATGGGGAAGTTTACCACTCACCAGAGTGCACAATCTGTTCGGGTCCGAGTTCTGCGAAAGTTTTAAATTTAATAAATGAAAAGTAGCTTTTTTTATACAAATTGTAATTAAAATTTTATAGTTCATTCGTAAAATAAAGTAAAAAAGTAATTCATTCAGTGGGAAGAGAATAAATTTAATATTTTAATTACTGTTCAGTTTTTCTTACGTAGTTCTGAATTTTACAAACACAACATTATTGTCTACTGAAAAAATTCGAAGAATGTGTTTTGATAACATTCTCTATTTTTTATACCAAATAATATATTTTTCAACTAATAATTATAAATTTTGAACCAAAAATGAAATAGTTCAATTTTCAACAAAATTGTTAGATTTTCAACTAAAAACATTAATTTTTAACCAAAAATGGAATAGTGAAATTTTCAGATTAAAAAAATTGAATTTCCAACAATATAGTTCAATTTGCAACAAAAGAAGTTCATTTTTAACTAAAAAAAATTTTTTAACAAAAAATGGAATAGTTAAATTTTCGGTTTAAAAAATTAATTTTAAAAAAGCGAATTTTTCAATAGAATAATTCAACTTTCAGCCATAGAGATGAAATTTCAACTAAATTAATGAATCTTCAACCCAAAAAATTGCTCTTCAACAAAGTAGTAAAACTTTGAACCAAAAAGTGGATTTCAATATTAAATAAAAAACAGTTCGAAAATTAATTTTCAACAAAAGAAACTTCCAATAAAATAGTTAAATTTTCATCGAAAGAAATTAATTTGCAACTAAAACAAATAAATTTGTAACCAAAAATGTAGAATGTAGAAAAATCGTCTATTTTGCTTGGAAGTTCAACTATTTGGTTGTAAATTTGGTTAAAAATTAATTTTTTGTTGAAAAATTAATCTATTTAGTTGAAAATTTAACTATGTGGTTAAAAATTAATTTTTTTTCTATTTGAAATTCAACTACTTGCTTAAAACTCGATTTTTTTTATGGAAAGCTAATTTTATTGTCTGAATATTTAACTACTCCATTTTTGGTTTAAAGTTTATCCTTCAAAAGTTGAAAACTCATGTATTTTGTTGAAAATTCATCGTTTTGGATAGAAAATTAATCTTTTTGGTTGAAAACTTATCCTTTTTAACTAAAACTGCCACTATTTGGTATATAATTAATGTACATTGTTAAAGTTACCTTTTGCGATCAAAAATTTTACTTTTTTTTTTAATTTCTCTTTTTGGGTAGAAAATTAATCTTTTTTCATAGAGAAATCATTTTTCTTGGTTGCAAATAGAGTTTTCGTTTTCAATAGAGTTTTTGTTTTCGTGTTGAAAATTCAACTGTCTTACAAAAAATTCGTATTTTTGGTTTGAAAATTCAACTATTTGGTTGAAATTGGAAATGTTAAAATTGAAAGTGTTGAATTTTAATCTTTTTTGTTTGAAAATTTGACCAGTTGGTTGAAAATTCATCAACGGTTTTGTTGATGATTTAATTATTTTGTTGAAAATTGGAATGTTTGTGAAAGTCGTCTTTGTTGGTCGAAAATTCAACTATTTTATTGAAAATTCACTTGTCTTCTAACAATTCTTCTTTTTGGCTTGAGCATTCAACTATTTGGTTGATAATATATCTTTTACGATGGAAAATTGACTTTTTTGTTAAAACTTCGGCGTTTTTGGGTCATAGATTCATTTTTTTGTTGTCGAAAATTCAATTGTTTTGTTGAACATTCGTCTTATTGGATAGAAAATTGCTTCTTTTGGATTGAAAATTAATCTTTTGGTAGAAAAATAATATTTTTTTGGTTGAAAATTCATCTTTTATGGTTAAAAAATGATCTTTTATGGTTGCAAATTTAATTATTTGGTTGAAAATTCAACCATTTTGTTAAAAAGTCATCTTTTTTGGTTGAAAATTCAACTGTTTTGTTGAAAATTCGTCTTTTAATAGAAAATTCATCATTTTCGATTATTAACTCATCTTTTGATAGAAAAGTCATCTTTTTTTTGGTTGGAATTTCATTTTTTCTTGGTCGAAAGTTCAACTGTTTTCTAAAAAATTCGTCTTTTTGGCTTGAAAATACAACTAATTTTTTGTAAATGCTACTATTTGGTGTATAATTTCATTTTTTTGTTGAAAATTCGTATTTTTTGGATTTAAAATCCGTCCTTTTGGACTGAAAATTCATCTTTTGGTAATAACGTAATCTTTTTTGGTTGAAAATTCATCTTTTATGGTTGAAAGTTAATTCTTTTAAATTTAAAAGTCTACTATTACATGTTTGGTCCAGAATTCACCTCTTTTGATTACAAATTTTACTATGTGGTTGGAAATTCAACTGTCTTCTAAAAGTTTCGTCATTTTTGCTTGAAAATTCTACTATTTGGTGAAAAATTTAATTATTTTGTTGAAAGTTCGTTTTGGAAAGAAAATCCGTCCTTTTGGAATGAAAATTCATCTTTTTGTAGGAAAGCCATTTTTTTTGCTTGAAAATTCATATGTTATGGTTGAAATTAATTCTTTTTAATAAACAAGTCTACTGTTTGGTTGGAAATTTAATTATTTTTTGAAAATTGAACTATTTTGTTAAAAATTCATCTTTTGAAATAAAAAATTCAACCGGTTCGTTGAACATTCGTCTTTTTAGATAGAAAATTCATCCTTTTCGATTAATAATTCATCTTTTGGTAGAAAAGTAATCTTTTTTGGTTGAAAATTCATCTTTCTTGGTTGAAAATTCAACTGTCTTCGAAAATATTCGTCATTTTGGCTTGAAAATTCTATTTGGTGAAAAATTTAATTATTTTGTTACATTCTCATTCTAATGAGAAGGTATTGGTTTTATGTAAAATTTGACATAGTCGGTTTTCATCAAATCTCCACGTTTTGAGACCTCCTGAGTCAGAAAAAACGATTTTTACGAAGGTGTCTGTCTGTCTGTAGTCTGTCTGTCTGTCTGTCTGTCTGTCTGTCTGTCTGTCTGTCTGTCTGTCTGTCTGTAGCCACGATAACTTTCGAAAAAATGATCAGATTTGATTGAGCTTTGGCACACTTTTTTATGGCCGAAAAATAGAGAACGAGTTCGTTAACCAGCTATTTTGGATGAAAATCCAAAAAGTGAGCACATTTTGAAAATTTTTGAGACCACTTTTTTGGAAGATTTGAAAATTCTATGTACGGTTATTAGTAGTACGCAAAATGATGAACAAAATATTCTTATGACTTTTCGTGATAAAAAAAAAATTACTGGAGTTATAGCATTTTCAAAATTCCAAAAAACAAACGAAAATGATCATTTTAAGCCGAAAAACGCACGATATGAAAAAAATTCAAGAGGAGAAAAACGTTGATTCCTGAACACCCTATAATATTTTCATGACAACTTTTTGAATTTTTCGAAAAATAAAAAATTCAAATTTTGATCGCACAAAAAATTAATGAAAAATCAAAAAAGCCATTTTGCTGTAAAACTATGCAAGATACCAGAAAAGGTCATCTCACCAAAATTGTGCACCTAAAAAAGATCTACAAATTTCTTATCATTCACTTCTTGATATGACGCGTAGTTTTTGTTTTATTCGTAAAAAACAGCATTGAAAATAGAAAAATCAAATTTTCAGACGAATATTACCAGCTACGAAAAAATGACCGAAACAAAATTTGTTCATCCAAGGAAGAGGTACAAATTTATTGTGACTCATGTTTCGATAGGATGCGTGGTTTTTGTTTTATTCGTGAAAATAACATTGACAGTAAAAAAATCAAATTTTTGAAAAAACAATGCAAGGTACGAAAACATATAAATGAACAAAAATTGTGCATTCAAAAAAGACTTACACACCCGTAATCAATTTTTGTGGTAAGAATATATTCAAAATGAAAAAATTAACTTTTTTGATAAACGGCACAAGCTAAAATAAAATGTTAACTAATAAAATTTGTCGCCTGAATTATATCATTACTTTTCATTTGAAATCAAATACAAATTTAGTAATTTGTATATGAAGAACATATAACACGAAGCACAAAGTGCGCGCTCAGTGTATTTACCAAATCGCACGCCGTAAGTGCGCTCAAACTTTTTTGTTTCTATCATACGGTTCAAATGATTTTCAAATCAAATATCGAGCGCGAAGCGCGAGTGTCTGGATGAGAATGTGTTCCTTAAGGTCGATAGAACCTTGAGTAAATAAAGTTCCTTTTCAGTCTAAAATAAAAGCAAATTTAACAATCACTTAATATGTAGAGGTTTTGATAATTTTATAATATTTGCAAACAAACTTTTTCTTTTCATCGAAGTCGAACACGAAGTTCAAAAATCTAGAGGAGCCTAGCGTAAAGCGCGATGCGAATACGCCCGAGCGCGTAGCGCGAGGTGAATACATAATCGAGCGCGAAGCGCGAGATAAATATATGATCGAGCGCGAAGCGCGAGATCCAACAGTCGCGCGCCCTAGGCGCGCTCAAACTTGCGAGCGAAGCGAGCCGCGCGCGAAGCGCGCCATGAGAATGTGCCCGCGAAGCGGGCAGATTTTTGAAAGTTCGTTTTGGAAAGAAAATCTGTCCTTTTGGAATGAAAATTTACCTTTTGGAGGAAAGGCATTTTTTTTGCTTGAAAATTCATATTTAGTGGTTCAAATTAATTCTTTTTAATTAAAAAGTTTACTGTTTGGTTGACAATTTAATTATATTGTTGAAAATTGAACTATTTTGTTAAAAATGCATCTTTTGAAATAAAAAAATTCAACTGGTTTGTTGAACATTCGTCTTTTCAGATAGAAAATTCATCCTTTTCGATTAATAATTCATCTTTCGGTAGAAAAGTAATCTTTTTTGGTTGAAAATTCATCTTTCTTGGTTTAAAATTCAACTGTCTTAAAAAAAATTAGTTTTTTTTTGGCTTGAAAATTTAAGTATTTGATTCAAAATGCAACTGTTTGGTTGAAAATTTATGTTTTTTGTAGAAAATTCAACTATGTTATTTAAAAGAATTGATTCCCCTATTACCTTGAAAAATTACCCTATTTCCCCTGTTTCCAGAGCATTTTGGGTTGTGAAGTTTGAAAGCATTTTTACAATAATTTACATTATATATTTTACTTTGGAGTTTTAAAATGTTTAATTCTTTTCAAAATTTATAGATTAGAGCCATTATTATTGAAAATTATTATTATAAACGGCTAAATGTCAGCCGGGAAGATGTAATTTTTGACCGGTAAACCAGGGAAATAGTCTGGAATTTGTATTTTGAATGGATTATAGATTTCGTTGATCTAATCTTGATTTCTATCTTCCAGGACTGGGCTGCGACAAATAAACAAATGGCACCAAAGTCTTCATCCAGTACTGCAGAAAATGATTCTCCAGCACAAAATAAAAAGGATAAACAATCTCCTGCTTTCGTTCCTACACTAAGAAAGAATACTAAAGTGGGACATGCTTTGGGCCATACCTATTATAATTCTGTGAAGGAGGCTATTTTCGAAATACCATGCAAGCCTTTCACGCCTCAGGATATTCCAGAATCGTTTAGACAATCAGATTCTGATGTACAAGCCGTGCATGTTTGTGATCAGTGCAAGGACTGGTGAGTTTGATAAATTACAAATATTTCATGCCTCTCTCAGAACGGGTTAATTACTCGAATTTTTGGTGTACACTCGATTGCAAGATTTGAAAAAGATTTCATGGGATAGCAGAAGTAGATTGCGTAAAATTCCACGAGATTTCACGAAATTGTATAGAGGTCGCTCGAGATTTTATAGAGAGTGGCATGTCTAGTGTTCTAAAGAGTTTAAACAAGCCTCACAGACCGGTCCCTATATCCCCTATTGTACCCTATATTCAGTTTCGGTCCCTAAATTATCAGGGTGGCGACTTGACCGGAAAACCGGGAAATGACCTGGAATTTTATTGACCGGGAATTTAATTTAAAAACCGGAAATTTACTTCTGATTATAGAAAAATTCAAGAAATATAATTTCATTTGGAACAGGGAATTTTTTACATGGAATGGGAATTTTTTAAAGGAATTATAATTCGTATTTAGAAGAAAGGAATTTTCAAAAATCCCTCTTCCAAGTCAGAATTCGTCACAATTTGAAAGTTCCCTCTTCTAAATTTTAGGTAATAAAAGTACTTCAAGCAGTTTTCAGAGTAGAAGTAGTATTTCAAAGAAGAAATATTTGTGAGTTATAATAGAAATTTTTTTTACATCGTTTTTTAGTTAAAAATTCAACTACTGGGTTAAAAGTTAAACTTTTGTTAAAAATTAATTTGTTTGTTTGAAGATTCATCATTTTAATTTAAAATTCATCTCTGGTTGAAAATGTAACTACTTTCTTGAAAATCAATTAATTTATTTTTTTGATGAAAATTCAACTATTTGGTGGAAAATTGATATTTTGCATTTAAAAATTAAACTATTTGTTCGAAAATGTATGTACTTTGTGGAAAATTCATCTTTTTTGTAGACAATTAATCTTTATGGTTGACAATTCATCTATTCGGCATAAAATTCAACTATTCCAGTTGAAGATTCATCATTTTAGTTGACAATTCATCAGTTTGGTTGAAAATTAATTTCATTAAATGAAAATTTAACTGTTCCATTGTGAGTTGAAAATTATTATTTTGAAGTTCGGAATTCCACAATTTGGATAAAAATTTGTCTTTTTTAATTGAAAATTCTTTGGTGGAAAATTATCTTATTTTTCTTTAAAAGTTAATCTTCTTGTTTAAAAATTCTGCTGTTCAGTTAAAAATTGAAGTATTCCAGTCAAATATTTATCATTTTAGTTGAAAATTCGTCTTTTAGACTGGAAATAAAATTATTTGGTTGAAAGTTAAACTCTTTTGTTAAAAATTAATTTTTTTTTAGTTAAAGATTTTGGTTGAAAATGGAACTATTTTGTTGAAAATTCGTTTTTTTTTTGTTGAAAATCAATTTTTCCAACTGAAAGTTTAACTATTCCATTTTTTGTAAAAAATTGATATTTTTCAGTGGAAAATTTAAGTCTTTATTTCAAAATTCATTTATTTTGCAACGTTTTGCTCTGTTGTGTTAGAAGATGTTTAGAACGAACGTCATGAATTAAAATAAATGTTTGCGTTTTGCGGCAAATATGAATATGTTACTTTTAGTTGACCGGGAAAATTGAAAAACTTGACCGGGAAAAACCGGGATATGACCGGGAATTTGAAATCGTCCGCCGAATCGCCACCCTGATTACCCTATTTTCAAGATTTGGTCCCTATGGTACCCTATTAGCAGTCCATAATGTATCTTTAAAAAAATGTATAATAACATCAAATCTGTCAAGAGTCAGGGATTTTGAAAAAAGTAGTAAATCAGGGAATTTCTATAAGAAGTAAATGTAAAAAATAATCAGGACTGCCACAAAGTCACTATTAGTCACTTTTTTCTCAAATCACTTTTTAGTTACTTTTTAAAGATAAATTCATTGTAGTCACTTTTTTAAATAGAATGATCACTTTAGTCACTTTTCTTTTAATAAATTAACCCATGGGTTCACCTCTATTCAGTATATATTCTATACCTATTTCTGAATTGTCTTGAATTAATTTGAAATATGTCAGGGTATTTTTGAAGATTCCAGGAAATTTGTAATAGATTTCAATCATCTGAAGAGATTTTGAGGATGTTAGAGTATTTTTAAATCTAAGAAATTTTCAAGAGCTTTTAAAAGTTTCAAGGGATTTCAAAGAATTTGAGGGATTTTTAAAATATTCCAATGATTTTTTTTATTAATTTCATTAATTTGAAGAGATTTCAAAGCATTGGAAATATTTTAGGATAAAGAATGCTCTAGAATTTCGGAAGATATCGAACGATTTTATACTGTTTTAAGATACATATTTTAAAATATTTAACGGGATTTTATATGGTGTCCGAGGATTTCAATTATTGTAAGGGGTTTTTTAAGGGTCTCGAGGTATTTTAATAAATTTTCCAGGATTTCGGCAATTATTATCAGATTTCATAGAATGTCACGGGATCTTATAATATTTTAGTGGGTTTTAAAGAATTTATTCACGAGAAGTGAGGTATTTTGTAGGGTTTCAAAGATTTGAAGATATTTGAAATTATCTTTTTTGGAATTCACCCTGCATTCTTATTAATTTATCCTGAATTCTTTTAAATTCTTTTTAATTCGTTTGAATTCTTCTAAATTTACTCAATTCTACTTATTCAATGATTTATTTTTTATTTTTAATAGTTTTTATTTAATTGCTCATGATGATCAATTGATAAAATGATCGAAAGATTTGAATTATTTTAATGGATTTTTTTCAAATTCCTTAGCATTTTCAAGAGCTTTAAAAAATGTTAAGGGATTTTAAATATTTACGTTATTTTAAAACATTAGAAGTAATTTTGAATTGATTCTAGTAATTTAATGGCATTTCAAAGGATTTGCAATATTTTAGGGTATTGTAAAAGATTTCCAGGCTTTTTCAAGGACTTTAAAAAGTTTAAAGGGATTTCAAAAGATATCAAAGGATTTGAAACATTTTAGGAATTTTTTTTAATAGTTTCAAGGGATTTCAAAGACTTGGAAATATTTTAGGGTATTTAAAAAGATTTCAAGAAATTTGAAAAATTTAAGGGGATTTCCAATGGGTTTAATAATTTTAAGGGATTTTAATTTTTTTTTTATTTGAAAGAATTTATTCACAAGAAATTAGGGATTTCGTAGGGTTTCAAAAATTTCAAGAGTTTTTCAAATATTGTTTGCAATTCATTTGGAATGCACCCTGAATTCTTATTAATGTATCCTGAATTCTTTTAAATCCTTTTAAATTCTCCCTTTAAATTCGCTGAAATTTTACTGAAATCAATGGATTTTTTTCGATTTTCTAAATCATTTCCAATTCATTTGAGTTCTTTTGAATGGTTTTGTAGTCATTAGTCACTTCTTTGTTGGCAATTAGTAGGGTGTTAACGATTTTAAGAGATTTGAAAATATTTTTTGGAATTCACCCTTAATTCTTAATTCACTTGTATTTTTCTAGATTTACTCAATTCTACTTTGGCTTTATCAATGGCTTTTTTGAATTTTTAAAAGTTTTTTTTTTAATTGATCCTGGAGTATTTTAACCTCATCTTGAATTCTTAGGCATTTCATCAAATTCTTTTGAATTCCCTTAAAGTTGTCTAAGCTTTATTTTGAATTTAACTACATTGTTTTGAAGTTTTATAAAATCCTGAATTTCTTACCCTTTGAGCGCGAAAAAATTACCCTATGACTGTGACAAAAAGTAACCTTTGGTCCCTATATTTTATCCCATAGGGACTTTGAGGCCTGGTAATATGATCGAAGCTTCCAAAAGTCAGAGATTTTGAGAAACAATAGCAATAAATCAGGGAATTTCTGCAGGAAGTAACTGTAAAAAATAATCAGAACACACAGTTACTATTAGTCATTTTTTTTCTCAAATCACTTTTTAAAATAAAAAGATCTCATTAGTCACTTTTCTTTTAATAAATTAACTCATGGATTAATCACGATTCAATTCAGGTTTATACCTATTTCTGAATTGTCTTGAATTATTTTGAAATATTTCAGGGTATTTTTAAAGATTCCGAGAAACTTTTAATAGATTTCAGTAATTTGAAGGGATTTAAAAGATTCTAGAGTATTTTTTTAACTTCTAAGGCATTTCCAAGAGCTTTTAATTTGAAATATTTTAGGGCATTTATTAATTTCATTATTTTGAAGGGATTTTAAAGCTTTTGAAATATTTTAGGATAAAGAATTTTCCAGAATTTCGGAAGATATGGAACGATTTTACAGGACCTATATGGTTTTAAGATATTTGAAAAATTCGTAGGATTTCAAAGGGTTTAAAGTATTTTAGGAAATCTTACAAGATTCCAAGGAATTTTTAATTGATTTGAATAACTTGAAGGGATTTCAAAGAGTTTACTATATTTTAGGGTACATCATTTCCTAGAGTTTTTGAAGATATGGAACGAATTTATAGGACATAAGGTTTTAAGATATTTAAAAACATTTCAAGGGTTTTTATAAGGTTTTCGAGGATTTCAATGATTGTAAGGGTTTTTTAAAACTCTCAAGGTATTTTAATAAAGTGGATTTTAAAGAATTTATTCAAGAAAAGTGAGGTAATTCAAAGGTTTAGAGTTTTGACATTAGTTTTGTTTTTGAATGCATCCTGAATACTTATTTATTTATCCAAAGTTCTTTTAAATTCTTTGGAATTCTTTTGAATTTGTTGAATTCACTTGAATTCTTCTAAATTTATTCAATTCTACCTAAAATTCAATAGATTTATTTTTTATTTTTAAATGTTTTTATTTAATTGATCCTGAGGATCAATTGATCAATTGAATTCAAAAATTGCAAGGGATTTCAAAATGTTTTAAAGGATTTGAAACATCGCAGGTTACTTCAAAAGATTACAAAGTATTTTTATTTGATTTTAGTAATTTAATGGGATTTCGAAGGATTTGAAATATTTTAAGAACTTTTAAAAAATTCTCAGAAATTGTTTATTTATTTCAATAGTTTGAAGCATTTTAAAAACTTTGAAATATTTTAAGGTATCTTAAAAGATTCCACGGTATTTTCAAGAGATTAAAACAATTTCAAGGGATTTCCAAGGGTTTTAAGAATTTTAAGGGATTTTAATATTTTAATGGATTTCAAAGAATTTATTCACAAAAAGTGAGGGATTTCGTAGGGTTTCAACGATTTGAAGAGATTTTCAAATAATTCACTCAATTGTACTCAATTCAATGGATTTTAAAAACGTATTTATTTAACTTAAATTCTTCGGCATTGCATGAAATTCTTTTTAATTTTTCTAAATTTTTTTCAAACTTGCTTATTTCAATGAATTTTTTTTTCATATGTTTGCATTGTTTTGAATTCACTTGATTGTTTTTTAAATTCAGTTTGATTTTTTATGAATTTCATCGAATTCTTCTCGTTTCCCTTAATTTCCTCTAAATTCACTTAAATTTTACTGAAATAAATGGATTTTTTTTTCAATTTAAATAAATTTTTCCAATTCATTTGAATTCTTTTAAAGTGTTTTGTAGTCATTATTCACTTTTTTGGTTAGAAACTAGTCGGGTTTCAAAGATTTGAAATTATTTGTTGGAATTCACCCTGAATACTTTTAAATTCTATGGAATTCTCTTGAATTTTTTTAATTTACTTGAATTCTTCTAAAACTACTCAATTCTACGTAATTAATTTAATTTTTTTGAATTTTTGAATATTTTTATTCGATTGATCCTCAAGTCTCTCAACCTCACCTTGCATTCTCAGGAATTTCATTAAATTCTTTTGAATTCGCTTGCATTTTTCTAAGCTCATTTCAAAGTTACGGAATACAATTAAGTTTTTTTTTTATATATTTCAAACTGTTTTCAATTAATTTGAATTTGTTTAATTCACCCTGAATTTTTATGAATTTCGTCGAATTCTTTTCGTTCACCTTAAATTCCTCTAAATTCATTCAAATTTTACGGAAATCAATGGAATTTTCTTTATTTTTACAATTATTTCCAATTCAATTGAATTCTTTAATGAGTATTTATGAGAATTTTGAATTAGGATTTAAAAAATCGTATTTTCTATCATTATTAATAATAATTACATTATTTAAATTTCGCGGGAAAATTTATAGCTTCAAATTGGAAAGGGCGCTAAATTTAAATGATAAAAGAATTCAAAGTAATGGAAAACATTATTTGCATTACACAGTGCCTTATTCAGGGTTGCTACCATATCCCAATTTTTAAATTCTTCGAGGTATAAAACTAATCATACACCTAGAAGATTAATAATGTTAATGCACAAACAATTTTAAATAAAGAAATGAATCTTTTAACTAAAATGACGAATCTTCATTCAAAAATATGAATTTTCAACCCAAACGATTATTTTTCTACTAAAAAAGACACATTTTCAACGAAGTACATGAATTTTTATCTAAAAAAGATCAATTTTCAACCAAAATTAAAATAGTTGAAATGTTAGAAAAAAAAATGTTAAACAAAAAAAAGCGAATTTTTTTTTCATTTTTCTAGAAATTTTAATTAAGAATTTTGGTAGAAACAATTTTTTTTTTCATCCAAAAAATGATTTTGTAAGAAAAAATAGAAGAATTCAATTTTCAGTTAAAACAACCACTTTTCAACCAAAAAAATGAATTCTCAACAAAATAATTATATTTTACACCCAAAAGATGAATTTTTTACCAAAAAAAGATAAAGTTTCAATAAAAAATATAAATTTTCAACTAAAAAAGTTGAATTTACAAACCAAGAATATAATAGTTCAATTTTCTGTTAGAAAAGTAAATTTTAAACAAAAAAATCGAGTTTTCAGTAAAGTTAATTAATTTTCATCTAAAAAGAAACGAATTTTCAACCAAAGAAATTAATTTTTAATTACAATGATGAATGTTCAACCAAAAATATGTATTTTTGACCAAATAGTGGAATTTTCAACCCAAAACATGAATTTTATATCAACAACAAAAACGAATTTTCAACTAAATAGTTTTTTTTAACCAAATAAATAAATTCCTAGCAAAAAATAGAATAGTTAAATTTCTACAAAACATATAATTTTTTAACGAAAAAAATTACAATTCGAACAAAAAAGGTAAATTTTCTGCAAAAAATTGAATATTTAAAGTGAATTTTTAACTAAAATGATGAATCTTCAACTAAAAAAAATTTAATTTTTAACCAGATTAATGAATTTTGAACTAAAAAGATAAATTTTCTATCCAAAAATAAAATAGTAAATTTTCAGTTAGTAAAATAAATTTTCAAGAAAAAAAAAACGAATTTTCCACAAAATATTTAAATTTTCAACCATAGAAATAAATTTTCAACCAAAAAGATGATTTTTCAACTAAGGGGAGAAATCTTCTACCAAAAAAGGCGAATCTTCAACAAAAAGTTGACCATCAATATCAGTTTATACATTCAGGCTTGCTACAGGTCACGAAATTCTGGAAAGTTAGGGAAATTAAGACTGGTCAGGGAATGTCAGGCAAAACCTGAAAGAGTCGGGGAATTTTCGATAAACTGAAGTTGACTTTTTTTCATGTATTATTGCTGAAAATTTATCTAATGTGGTACAATATTAATGTTCTGGGTGAAAAATTCATCTTATTGACAGAAAATTCATTTCTTTGTATGCAATTTTTTCTTATTTTGTTGAAAATTCGATTTTTATTGTTTATAATTAACTTCTTTAAAAGAATATATAACTATTCCATTTCTGGTTGAAAATTTATCTTTTTTAGTCGAAAATTCATTTGTCTTGTTGTAAATTCATTTATATTGTTGAAAATTAGTCTTTTTTGGTTAAAAAATAGATTTTTTTAACATGAAAATTCAGAATTTTGGTCGAAAATTCAACTATTTGGTTCCAAATTAATTTTATTGGTTGAAGATTCATCGTTTTACTTGAAAATTAATTTCTTTGGTTAAAAATTAGTTTTTTTTCTGAATTGAAGATCAATTTTTCAAACTGAAAGTTGAACTATTCCAAATTTTTGTTTGAAAATTTAACTATTTTGTTAAAAAAATCATTTTATTTTGTTGTAAAGTAATTTTTTTAAACTAGAAATTTAATTATTCGATCTTAGGTTTAAAATATATCTTCTCTGGTTGACAAATTATCTTAATAGTTGAATCTTCACCTTTTTGGTTGAAAATTTATGTCACTGATTGAAAGTTTATATCTCTGGTTCAAAATTGAATAATTTTTTGAAATTTCGTTTGGTTTTTGTTGACAATTTTTTTAACTGAAAATTTATCTATTCTATTTTTACTAGAAAATTTATCTTTTTTAGTTGAAAATTCACGTATTTTGTTAATAATTGGTATGATTGGTATTTTTCGATAGTAAATTCATATTTTTGGTTAAAAATTAATTTTTTTTTTGGTTGCTGATTGATTGTTTTAGTGAAAAATTCATTTATTTGATTGAAACTCGAACAATTTTGTTGAAAATTCGTTTTTTATTGAAAATTAAATTTTTAACGGAAAATATAACTTCCATTTTTGGTTGACAATTTATCTTTTTTATTTGAAAATTCGTATTTATTGTTAAAAATCCATCTTTTTTTGGTAGAAAATTAATTTTCATTGTTGAAGATTCATCTATTTGGTTGAAAGTTCATTTGTTTGGTTAAAAATTAGTTTTTTAAAATTGCAAATTAATTTTTTTAACTGAAAATTGAACTATTTCAATTTTTTGTTGAAAATTAATCGTTTTTAGTTGCAAAATTCCACCAGTATGTTGAAAATTTAACTATTTTGTTAAAAAATCAATTTATTTGATTGAAAAATAATTTTTTTAGCTGAAAACTTAATTATTCTATCTTATATTTGAAATTAATCTTTTGTGGTTCAAAAGGCATCTTCTTAGTTTAAAATTCACCTTTTGGGTGGAAAATTTATATCTTTTGGTTGAAAATTTAACTATTTTGTTGGGAATTTGTTTTTTTCTTGTGTTGGAAATTTATGTTTTTAACTGACAATGTAACTTATATTTTTAGTTGAAAATTTATCTTTTTTAGTTAAAAGCTTATTTATTTTGTTAAAAATTCATATTTTCTGGTTAAAGATTCAACCGTTTTGTAGAAAATTCGTCTTTTTGGCTTGAAAATTCAACATTTTGGAGGAAATTTTTTTTTCTCTATTGTCTAGAAAATCTTTCTTGGTTGAAAATACAACTCTTTTCTTGAAGAATCCTTTTTTTGGTTAGAAAGTTAATCTGGTTTGATTGAGGATTCAACTAGTTTGTTAAAAGTTCTTATTTTTTGGTTTAATGCAACTGTTTTTTTATTGAAAATAAAAATAAGTTTTCTGCAAACACGAACTATTCCACTTTTTGTTCCGAATTTACTTTCTTTTGGTTCAAAATTTATCTTTTTGAGTTAAAAACTCACCTATTTTGGTTGAAAATTCATGTATTTTGTTGAAAATTCGTCTGTTTTGGTAGAAACTTAATATTTTGGGTTGAAAATTCATCTCTGGTTAAAAATTTAAATATTTTGTTGAAAATTCGTTTTTTGTTTTGTTTAAAATAATTTTTTTAACTTAAAATTTATCTTTTTTAGTTGAAATTTCATGTATTTTATGGAAAATTCGTCTTTTTTGAGGGAAAATCTTCTTGGTTGTAAACTAATCTTTTTTTTTTTAAATTCAACTATTTGGTCAAAAAGACGTATAGTTTGTTGAAAATGCAATATATGCACGTTGTAATATATGTGGATTTACTATTTTTTTAGTAAACAATTTTCTAATGTGAGATCTTTTAAATGGTCCCCTCATAAGAAACAATAAGATTTTACGAAATTTCCTCTCCTCTCAAATCATCTTGCGTAATTTGTGGATAACCCCTCATAAAATTCTGTTTGACTATTGTAACCAAAAGTCTTTAAACTAAATTTAGAAATAAGTATTATTTTTGAATTAACATTATTGTCAGGGAAAATTAAGAATTGGCCAGGGAAAAGTGAGGGAATTTCGAAATTGGCATTTCGTAGCAACCCTGATATTGTTAGCGGTCTAGAACTAAAATATTTGATCGCAATGGGACAAAAGTGACAATAAATAATCCAACCAATTTTATTTCAGTTTTCGTTTCGCTAATACCTTAGAAGAGCACACATCTCGTCGCAGTTGGATTTTAGGCTACTGGTGTCAGCACTGTTTCCAATTAAGATGTGTCCACGTACCAAAAGGCAAACCAATGTGCAACAAATGTCTCTCAGCCCAGTTCTACAAACGGGCCTATCTTCGAACGAAGGGGATGAAAAAAGGCCAACGAGCAGCCGTCATAAGGCTTTTTTACAACCAGTGTCAGTTCTTTGCCCACCTGAAATACCACAACATAACAACCGTGGAGATAAGCGAGCTAATGTTGATGCCGATTCCTGCCGACGTGAAAAAGGAAGACCACCCAAAACTCGATAAAGCCTGCAAAGCTCTCATGGAATACGGGTTTGCGAATCGTATTCATGTTATGGAATTCCTGCGGCTGCAGAAAGCCGAGGCCACTTGGTGGAATCAACCTGAAATTGAATCTGATTCCTTTATCCCCGATGTTCACAATTTAACTGAGATTATCAACACTTTCAGCGAAACCGAAATATCCGACAAGACTGATCATTCTTCTGACAAAAATACCTCAACTAATGTTAATAATGCTGCTAATAATAATTCAGCTCATAATAATAATTCAGCTAATAATAATTCAGCTAATAATAATTCAGCTAATAATAATTCAGCTAATAAAAGTAGTCCAGCTCTTAAGCAAATGACGTTAAACAAAGTAACTCCACCTGTTAACACAAGCAGCACCACTCTCAATAAAAACACTTCAATTCTTAACAAAAGCAGTCCAGCTCTTAATAAAAGCTGTCCAGCTCTTAATAATAGCAGTCCAGCTAATAAAAGTAATCCGGCTAATAAAAGTACAGCCAGTAATCACAATAACTCAGCTCCCGGGAAAAATAATCTCTCGGTCACCTATTTTCATTCTCCATACCGACCTCCAGCGGACATTGCATTTGTTGATTGCGGCCCAACGCCCGGAATGCGAACACCTAATCTACCAAAAACGCCTCAGAATATTGCACCAAAGCCTATCAGCGATTTAGAGTTTTTCGCAAAAAAGCATAATCTGCATGGTATCTATCGTCAGCATCTGGCCGAAACTACAAAGACGATTACCTTAAATTCAAAGCAATCTCCCACCTCTTCCATTTCGACATCAATTGCCAGCAATTCTCCCAATAAAATTTATACCATGAGCACTTCTAACACCACCACGAACACGGGACCAAAAATATCAGTGAAGAAATTTGCGAGCGATCCTGCAACGAATTGGGGACAACTAGGAGAGAACTCGGAGAAATCTAGAAATCAAGCACAACCATCCAACACGAAAATTCTCACCGTTCATAGCGAAAAATGCCTCGATCTTTCCTCCATCATCAGCCAACTTCCGCCTGATGTCATGAACAGCAAGAAGATCGTCTTCATCGAGCAAAACTCGAATTCCCAGTATCAGAAAAACGCCCAAGGGAACAAAAGTACGATTCAAATATCTTCTCCTTCTCTCTCTGCAAATTGCATCAAAGTTGTTCCTCAGCGAAGGATGATTTCTAAAGAGAGAGAGAAGAAGAAACCCATTCCGATTTTACCAGCTGGAACAGTACCCTCCATGAAGCAAGTGCAACAACCCGTTTTTAAAAACGTGAAACCCAGCTTCCCGATAACTTCTGTGAATTCCAATTCTCTAAATTCGCCAAAGCCAAATTTTACAGGAGGAACGAAGACTCTCATGAAAACCGTGCCTGTCGAGAAGAAAATTTCTCCCTCGAATTTCAGCCCAGCACAGAAAATGTCCACCAATCCAGCAGGTATCAAACTCCAGCAGATTAATACCTACGACGGAAGGGTTTTTGTCCAGTCTGGGAAAAGGTATGTGATTAAACAGTCGAATGCGGTTAAATCGACCTCGGGGCCATCAAACAGCATTCTGAAAAGTCAACTTTCTAGTCCAGTAAGTTTTTCTCTGAAAACCTTCCCATCATCGAGTGTAGTTCCAAAACCGACAAATGTCATTTCAAGTTCCATTTCTCCTTTGACTCCATCACCGTCACCGTCGGAACTATCAAGCAGTTCGAGTTGTGACACCCAGGCGAAACAGGCCACGAATTCAGAAGATGAATTCGACAAGAGTTTGTCGATCATCGTACCTTCTAAAAATGTCATATTTTCCACGATCAAATTCGACTTGAGGCTTTTATCTATCACTGAACAGAAACATCTCTTCATAAAAAAGGATGGGAAAGGAAGGCCTTATTTGTGTAAGTCGCAGGGTTTACAAACTTTCAAAAATACGAAGTTCAACGTGACTAAGTTCAGACGAGCTATGCTGGATGACTTGCCCTACCTAAACAGCAAAGAGATTCAACAAAGGATTGCCCACGTGAAGAAAGTGGGTGAAGAGTATTCCAGAATCATGAGAATCACAGATGATAAAGTAATACTCGAGCAGAAGCGATTGATCAGCACTCTGGAAGATTCAATCGAGCAGGCGAAGCTCCTGAACATCAATGAAGGTGAAGAAAATAAGAAATCAAAGCAGAATGCCGATATCACTGTTATGGAAGACTGGGAAAATCAGGGAGAGTTGCAGAAGTGTCCCTTCTGTCAGAAATTGAAGAAACCAAAGAGCTATCTTCCAGGATTTTCGAAATTGTCCACTGATGAGTCTAAATACTGCCAGTGTTACAATTGTCAGTGCAGTACCTGCAACACTTTCCAGGGAAGTTTGCCGAGATTCGCAGCTCATATTAATTATCACGAGAAAGCGATTCCTCATACATGTCCTGAATGTTTGAAGGGATTCTCGACTTTTGATCATTTAGAGAAGCATATTTGGATGAACTGTTTCCATCCTTTGGTGAAGAATTGGATGCTAGGTTGCAAGATTTGCGAAATTGACGGACTGACTACATCTGAATCCTTGATTAGACATTATTTAATGATGCATGCCGAACGGGGATTTGTCTGTTCTGATTGCAAGCGAGTTTTCTTTACCGAGGAGGAGTGCAGTAAACATCAGGAAGAGCATCAAATACGGAAGGATTCTAATAAAGATCCAGTAGAAATCATCATCTGTAAAGTAGGAAGTTGCATTGTTCTGAAGAAAAATTTCAAATCCCATTTGTCTGGGCATATGGGAGTTGAAGAACAGATTTTTTACAAGTGTCCCTTCTGTCCATTTTCGAAACGTGATGACGAAGGTGTGAAGGAACTTTTCAGAGATCATTTGTTCTCGACCCACAGTCATATTTTACCAAAGTACACGAATTTCAGGATTTTGAATGAAATCCAGGAATCTTTGAAGATGCAGAGCAATGGCGGGGAAGTTCTTCCGATGATAGTGAATACGAGAACGATTGCCCAAGAAGCTTTCGAGAAAGGAACTCAGGATGAAGAATCTGTGGATGAGAATTCTGGAATACCGATGATTATCGATGTCAGGTCGGAAGCTGTTGATGTAAATTCTGCAAGCGATGCTGATTTAATGCCGCAGATTCTTGATGTTAAGTCTATCGCTAATGATTCGTTGCAGAAGGATTCTGATTCTGGGAAGTTAAATTCCAGTACTGTCATTGAAATCTCTCTTTCCCCGGAAACGATTTCCAGTGTGGAAGTTACGAATGGAAAAGTTGATGTAGCAGGTGAGAAAGAGAATCCTGAGCGAGAAATGATTCCTGTCGAGAAAGAAAATATTGTTGAAGAAAAGGCCGTTGAAGAAAATTGTGCCGTAGAAGAAATGTCTGCAGTTCAAGAAAATTCTGCCGTCAAAGAAAACCCTGCCGTTGAAGAAGTTCCTGCCGTTGAAATAATTCCTATAGTTGCTATCGATTCTCCAATTAATGACAATTCTGAAGAATCTGCGAAAGAAAAAAGCGCAGAGAAAAATACACATTTAACACCTACGAGTGCGTTGGAGGACTTGAAAGCCAAAATGAGTAGAACTTTTAAGACTCTCGCGAAGAAAATGGAAGCGACGACAACGATTTTGCAGGAATGTTCGAAATCGCTACCAAAGTTGAAAACTTTTCCAGAGGTTCTGGAATTTCCGAAGGCTGATTTAATTATGGAAATTGAAACTGAGATAGAAGGTGAAAAGGAAAATGAAAGTACAAGAGTGGATGAAAGTTCGATAGTGGTGGAAAATCTGAGTACAGATTTGGTTCAACTTCCTCCACTTGCCAGAATTCCGCAGTATCTTCTCAGCACCCAGATTGTGGAAGACGAGCAAATGAAAAAAGGCCAGAAACGCAAACGACCCGACAAGATTGCTTTCAACGGTCCTCTATATTATGAAGAGGACGCCGTCGATTTTAAATGTCATGTTTGTGACAAGATGATCGATTCCTCTTGGCATGTTATGAAATCTCATTTTGAGATGTGGCATCAAGATGAGTACACAATTTGCATACTGAATCCTCAGCTTCTGAAGATCACTTCTGATTACATTGAAGGTGGATACAAGGAAGTTTTGGCCAAGAATTATAAGTGTGACTCGAGTCCAAGAAAGAAGAGGAAAAGAACTCGCTTTGCGGCTAAAATTGCAGAGAAAGCGTCTTTGGACCAATCGGCTGGACTTTGTGTAACGACTGAGAGTGTGGAAGATGAGGATGGGACGTTTAAATGCAAAAAGTGCGATTTGAGATGTTCGGAAATAGGAGAGTTGAGGGAACATATTGCAAAGAGTCATAGGATTAGGGGAAGGTATTTGGTGTGTTTGGAGTGTGGGGAGAATTTCGTTGTGGCTCCGAGTCTTCAGATGCACTTGAAAGCTTTTCATGCAATAGATGATCCTCTGACGTATTTGCTGCAGAATACTGCATTTGCCCCGGAAATTTTGGAGGATACTGAGGAAGAGGAGGAGGAGGTGACGACTGAGGCCAATCAGTGTTATGTCTGCATGGCTGTTTTTGAGGATAAAGCTGCGGTTGATAAACATTTGAGGGTGCATGGTATGGCTTTCCTGAATCGGAAGAGGATAGAGGCGAAGAAAAATCTGGCTAGTCCGCAGAAGAAATTCAAGGCAGCAGTGCCGAGTACTGAAGAAGCTAGGAATGGTGACGTAGTAGATTCGAGTCCTGAGAAGGTTCCAGAGGAAAATAAAGTGGAAAGTACCGAAACTCCTGTGGCGGTTTCACAAAATGATGAGGTAAAGTGATACGTTCATTTATAAGGATGGAATATTGTTGATTCGTTTGTAAAACAGGGTGGCCGCTGGTCTAAGAAAACTTGGTTCAGGGGAAAATCAGGGGAAGATAAATTCACTGTAGTCACTTTTCTTTAAATCAATTAATCTATTGATTTCAAACGATTTGAAATAGTTTAGAGTATTTTAAAAGATTCCAAGACATTTTCAAGAGTTAAAAAAAATTCCAAAGTTTTGAATGATTTTAAGGAATTTAAACAAAATTTCATGGAGTTTCAAAGATTTTCCTAGAATTTTAGAAGATTTTTGCAAGGGATTTTAAAAGATTTCCTAGGATGTCAATAATTTTAAGGCATTTTAAAAGTTCTCAAATTATTTTAATCAATTTTCCAGGATTTCAGGAAATATAATCAGATTTCATGTAATTTCACGGGATTTTATAATATTTTAATGGATTTCAATGAATTTGTTGACAAATTTCAAAGATTTTAGGATATTTTAAAAGATTCCAAGAAATTTTCAATTGATTGTAGCAATTTAATGGGATTTCAAAGGATTTGAAATATTTTATGTTATTTAAAAAGATTTCAAAGGATTTAAAATATTTTAAGAAATTTCAAAAGTATAATGGGATTTTAAAGGATTTTAAATATTTTAGAGTATATTAAAAGATTCCAAGGCATTTTCAAGAGCTTTAAACAGTTTTAACGGATTTCAAAGGGTTTGAAATATTTTATGGAATTTTAACAGATTTCGAGAAATTTTCAATTTATTTCAATAATTCGAAGGAATTTCAAAGGATTTGAAATATTTTAGGGTATTTTAAAAGATTCCATGCATTTTTTAATATATTTCAATAATTTGGAGGGATTTCTAAGGGCTTTGAAGATTTAAGGGTAATTTTAAAAATTGCAACAAATTTTCAAAAGGTTTAAAAAGTTTCAAAGGATTTCAGAAGATTCAATAGGAATCTTGAAATATATGACATAATTAAAAAATTCCAAGGAATTTTCGCGAGCCTCAAGAAGTTGCAAAGGATTTCAAAAGATTTGAAATATTTTAAGGAATTTTAAAAGTATCCAAAGAATTTTTAATTGATTTAAAAGGATTTGAAATATTTTGCGGTATTTTAAAAGATCCCAAGGCATTTTAAATTGATTTCAGTACTTTAATGGGATTTCAAAGGATTTGAAATATTTTAGGGAATTTTAAAACATTCCAAGGTATTTTCAAGAGATTGAAAATATTTTAAGTTATTTTAAAAGTTCCCAAAGCATTTTCAAAGCTTTAAAAAGTTTTACGGTATTTTAAAAGATTTCAAGAAATTTTCAATTGATTTCAATAATTTCTTGGGATTTCAAATGATTTGAAATAGTTTAGAGTATTTTAAAAGGTTCCAAGACATTTTCAAGAGTTTAACAAATTTCCAAAGATTTGAATGATTTTAAGGGATTTAAACAAAATTTCATGGAGTTTCAAAGATTTTCCTATAATTTTAGAAGATTTTTGCAAGGGATTTAAAAATATTTCCGAGAATGTCAATGATTTTAAGGCATTTTAAAAGCTCTCAAATTATTTTAATCAATTTTCCAGGATTTCAGGAAATATAATCAGATTTCATGTAATTTCACGGGATTTTATAATATTTTAATGGATTTCAATGAATTTGTTGACAAATTTCAAAGATTTTAGGATATTTTAAAAGATTCCAAGGAATTTTCAATAGATTTCAATAATCTAAGGGATTTTTAAAGATTTTAGGTCATTTTATAAATATCAAGGAATTGTCATGAGCCTCAAGAAATTGCAAGGGATTTCAAAAGATTTTAAAGGATTTGAAATACCTTAGGGTATTTAAAAATATTCCAAGAAATTTTCAATTGATTGCAGAAATTTAATGGGATTTCAAAGGATTTGAAATATTTTATGTTATTTAAAAAGATTTTAAAGGATTTAAAATATTTTAAGAAATTTTAAAAGTATAATGGGATTTTAAAGGATTTTAAATATTTTAGGGTATATTAAAAGATTCCGAGGCATTTTCAAGAGCTTTGAACAGTTTTAACGGATTTCAAAGGGTTTGAAATATTTCATGGAATTTTAACAGATTTCGAGAAATTTTCAATTTATTTCAATAATTCGAAGGAATTTCAAAGGATTTGAAATATTTTCAGGTATTTTAAAAGATTCCAAGCAATTTTTAATATATTTCAATCATTCGGATGGATTTCTAAAGACGTTAAATATTTAAGGGTTATTTTAAAAATTGCAATGAATTTTCAAAAGCTTTAAAAAGTTGCAAAGGATTTAAAAATATTTAATAGGAATGTTGAAATATATGACAAAATAAAAAAATTCCAAGGAATTTTCACGAGCCTCAAGAAGTTGCAAGGGATTTCAAAAGATTTTAAAGGATTTGAAAAATTTTAGGGTATTTAAAAATATTACAAGAAATTTCTAATTGATTTCAGTACTTTAAGGGGTTCTCAAAGGATTGGAAATATTTTGAGGTATTTTAAAAGATTCCAAGGCTTTTTCAAGAATCTACAAAGTTTGAACGGATTTTAAAAGATTTCAAATGATTTAAAAATATTTTAAGGAATTTTAAAAGTATCCAAAGAATTTTTAATTGATTGAAAAGGATTTTAAATATTTTAGGGTATTTTTAATAATTCCAAGGAATGTTCAAGAGCTTTTAAAATTTACAAGGTATTTTAAAAGATTTGAAGTAATATTTTAGAGCCTTTCAAAAGGTTTCAAGGATTTTTAAATAGATTTAAATAATTTGAAGGGATTCCAAAGGGTTTGAAATATTTTAGGGTATTTTCAAAAATGCCCAGGAATTTTCAAGTGTTTTAACAAGTTTCAAGGGAATTCAAAAGATTTAAAGTATTTTAGGGTATTTATAATAATTGCAATTAATTTTCAAGATGTTTTAAATTTCTGAGGGGATTTCAAAAGATTTCAAACGATTTGAAATAGTTTAGGGTATTTTAAAAGATTCCAATCCATTTTCAAGAGCTTTAAAAAGTTGCAAGAGATTCCAGGGAATTTTCAAGAGTTTTGAAAAGTTTCAAGGGTTTTCAAACGATTTTAAATATATTAGGATATTTCAAGAGATTCCAAGTAATATTTAATAGGTTTCAATAATTTGAAGTGATTCCAAAGGATTTTAAATATTTTAGGGTATTTTTAAAACTTCCAAGGAATGTTCAAGGTTTTAAAAGTTTCAAGGGATTTCAAAGGATTTAAAATATTTTCGGGTATTTTTAATAATTCCAAGGAATTTTCAAGAACTTAAATTTTTTTAAGGGATTCGAAGGGATTCCAAAAGATTTGGAAGATTTTTTTAAAACTCCAAGTATTTTTCAAGAGCTTTGAAATGTTTCAAGGGACTTCAAAGGATTTGCAAGATTTTAGGGTATTTTTTAAACGCCCCAAGAATTTTCAAAGGCTTTAACAAGTTTCAAGGATTTCAAAAGATTTCAAAGAATTTGAAATATTTTAGGATACTCTAAAAGATTTGAAGCATTTTTAATTTAAATAATTTGAGGTAATTCCAAAAGGATGTCAAAGAATAGGAATGAAATATTTTAGGGAATTTTAAATTTATTTCATTAGTTTGAAGGGATTTCAAAAGATTTGAAATATTTTAGGGTATTTAAAAAGATTCCAAAGCATTTTCAAGAGACTTAAAAAATGTCAAGGGATTTCCAAGGATTTTAATGGATTTTAACCAATTTCCTGCTGTTGTGAGCAATTGCCTAGAATTTCTTAAGATATGAAACGATTTTAGAGGACCTAAAAGGTTTCAAGATATCTAAAAAGATTGTACGGAATTTTATAAGATTTCAAAATATTTCAATGATTTTAAGGAATTTCAAAAGCTCTCGAAGTATTTTGATAAATTTTCCTGGATTTCAGGAAATATTATCAGATTTCATGTAATGTAAAAAGATTTTAGGGTATTTTGTAAAATCCCAAGGACTTTTAAGAGCTTTAAAAAGTTTCAAGGGATTTCAAAAGATTTTAAAGGATTTGAAATATTTCAGGGTATTTTAGAATATTCCAAGGAATTTTTGATAGATTTCAATAATTTGAAGGAATTCCAAAGGATTTAGAAGATTTTTTTTTTCAAATTCCAAGGAATTTTCAAGATCTTTTAAAATTATCAAGGGATTTCAAAATATTTGAGGTAATTTGAAATAATTTAAGGTATTTTAAAAGATTCTAATGTTTTTAAATAAATTTTAATAATTTGAAGGGATTCCAAAGGATTTGAAATATTTTAAGGTATATTTTAAAAAATTCTAAGGAATTTTTAAGTGTTTTAAAAAGTTTCAAGGATTTGGAACATTTTATGTTCTTTTCTTTAAATTCCAAGGAATTTTCATTAGCTTTGAAAAGTTTCAAGGGACTTCAAATGATTTCAAATATTTTAGGGTATTTTTAAAAGTTTCAAGAGAATTCAAAGGATTTGAAGTATTTTAGACTATTTTAAAATATTCTACTGAATTTTTAATAGATTTCAATCATTTGAAGGGATTCCAAAGAATTTGGAAGATTTTATGTTTTTTTTTAATTCCAAGGAATTTTCATGAATTTTGAAATGTTTCAAGGACTTCAAAGGATTAAAAATATTTTAGGTTATTTTGAAACATTCGAAGGATTTTTTAAAAGATTTCAATAATTTGAAGTGATTCCAAAGGATTTGAAATATTTCAGGGTATTTTTAAAAACTCCAAGGAATTTTCAAGTGTTTAAAAAAGTTCCAAGGCAATTGAAAGGATTCAAAATATTTTAGACTATTTTAAAAGATTCTAATGAATTTTTAATAGATTTCAATCATTTGAAGTGATTCCAAAGGATTTGGAAGATTTTATGTTTTTTTTTTAATTACAAGGAATTTTCAAGAACTTTGAAATGTTTCAAGGGATTTCAAAGGATTTGAAATATTTTAGGGTACTTTAAAAGATTTCAAGGATTTTTTAATAGATTTAAATAATTTTAAGTGATTCCAAAAAATTTCAAAGGATAGGTATGAAATATTCTGAGGAAATTTAAATTGATTGCATTAATTTGAAGAAATTTGTAATGATTTGAAATACTTCAGGGTATTTTAAAAGATTCTAAGGCATTTTCAAGAGATTAACAAAATTCCAAGGGGTTTCCAAAGATTTTTAAGATTTTCAGATATTTTAAAAGATTCTAAGGAATTTTCAAATAATTTCAATAATTTGAAGGGATTTCACAGACTTAAAGATTTTAGGATTTGAAATATTTTATGGTATTTTAAAAGATTCCAAGCAATTTGTAATATATTTCAATAATTGGGAGGGATTTCTAAGGGCTTTAAAGATTTAAGGGTAATTTTAAAAATTGCAACAAATTTTCAAAAGCTTTAAAAAGTTTCAAAGGATTTCAGAAGATTTAATAGGAATGTTGAAATATATGACATAATTTAAAAATTCCAAGGAATTTTCACGAGCCTCAAGAAGTTCAAAGGGATTTCAAAAGATTTTAAAGGATTTGCAAAATTTTAAGGTATTTAAAAATATTACAAGAAATTTCTAATTGATTTCAGTACTTTAAGGGGAGCTCAAAGGATTTGAAATATTTTGAGTTATTTTAAAAGACTCCAAAGCTTTTTCAAGACCCTAAAAAAGTTTGAACGGATTTCAAAAGATTTCAAATGATTTAAAAATATTTTAAGGAATTTTAAAAGTATCCAAAGAATTTTTAATTGATTGAAAAGGATTTTAAATATTTTTCGGTATTCTAAAAGATCCCAAAGAATTTTAAATTGATTTCAGTACTTTAATGGGATTTCAAAGGATTTGAAATATTTTAGGGTATTTTAAAACATTCCAAGGTATTTTCAAGAGATTGAAAATATTTTAAGTTATTTTAAAAGTTCCCAAAGAATTTTCAAAGCTTTAAACAGTTTCAACGGATTTCAAAGGTTTTGCAATGTTTTATAGAATTCTAACAGATTTCGGGGAATTTTTAATTGATTTCAATAATTCCAAGGAATTTCAAAGGATTTGGAATATTTTAGGGCATTTTAAAAGATTCCAAGCAATTTTTAATATATTTCAATAATATGAAGGGATTTCAAAGGACTTTAAAGATGTAAGGGTAATTTTAAAAATTGCAACGAATTTTCAAAAGTTTCGAAGGATTTCAAAAGATTTCACAGGATATTAAATATTTTAGGGTACTTTTAAAAATACCAAGGAATTTTCACGAGCTTTAAAAAATTTCATGTTATTTCAAAAGATTTGAAAATTGTTTAGAGTGTTTTAAAAGATTCCAAGTAGTTTTCAATTGATTTCAGGAATTTAATATTATTTCGATGGATTTGAAATACCTTTAGGGTATTTTTAAAGATTCCAACGAATTTTCAATTGATTTCAGTTTGTAAAAAAAAGCTTAGTAAAGTTTCAATGGATATCAAAAGATTTCAAAGAGTTTAAAATATTGTATGGAATTTTAAGAGATTCTGAGGAATTTTTTATTGATATCAATAATTCGAAGGAATTTCAAAGGATTTTAAATATTTTAGGGTATTTTAAAAGATTTTAAGGCATTTTCAGGAGCTTCAAAAAGTTTCAACGGATTTCAAAAAGATTTCACAGGGTTTGAAATATTTTAAGGATTTTTAACAGATTCCAGGGAATTTTTAATTGATTTCAATAATTTGAAGGGATTTCTCCAAAGGATTTCAATAATTTGAAGGAATTTCAGAGGATTTTAAATATTTTAGGGTACCTTAAAAGATTCAAAGCAATTTTCAATAGACTTCAATAATTTGAAGGGATTTCAAATAATTTAAAAGAATTTAAAATATTTTAGTTTTTTTTAGTTCCAAAGAATTTTCACGAGCTTTAAAAAATTGCAAGAGATTACAAATTATTTTAAAGAGTTTGAAATATTTTAGAGTATTTTATAAGATTCTTGGGCATTTTGAAGAGATAAAAAAATGGATTTCAATCAATTTGTTGACAAGAAGTGAGGGCATTTGTAGGGTTTCAAAGATTTAACGAGATTTGATAATATTTTTTTGTAATTTATTTTAATTCATTTGGAATTCACCATGAACTCTTATTAATTTATCCTGAATTCTTGTAAATTCTTTTGAATTTTTCGGGATTCTCTTGGTTTTTTTAATTCACTTGAATTCTTCTGAACTCATTTGAAACTTACTGAATTCAACGCGTTTTTTCATTGTTTTTAATTATTTGTAATTCACTTGAATTTCTTTTAATCCACCGTAAAATTAATATTTGAATTTGTGTGGTCAATGTTGAAGAATTTATCGTTCAAGACTTTTAGGATCTTACAAAATTTGATTTATTTTATATTCAGTGCTTCATATCTGAAAGGAATGTTGGTAGTTTTAGATCTAAAAGTTTGAAAATTTAATTACTTAGTTGAAAGTTAAACACTTTTATTAAAAAATAAATTTTTTTGGTTGAAGATTCATCATTTTAATTCAAAATTCATTTCTTTGGTTGAAAAATGAGCTATTTTGTTGAAAATTCGTTTTTTCTTTGGCTGAATATTAATTTTTTTACTGAAACTTTAACCATTTTAGTTAAAACTTCAACTATTTTGTTGATTTTTTTTTTTTTTGTATTGAAAGGTTCATTATTTTAGTTGAAAATTCGTATTTTTTTGTAGAAATTAATCTTCTTTGTTGAAAATGCATCATTTTAGTTGAAAATTCATCTTTTTTGTTGAAATTCAACTGCTCCAGTTAAGATTCAACATTTTAGTAGAAAATTCATCTTTTTGGTTTAAAATTCAACTATTCCAGTTGAAAATTCAATTATTCTAGTTAAAGATTCATCATTTTAGTTGAAAATTCGTGTTTTTTTGTAGAAAATAATCTTCTTTGTTGAAAATCCATCTTGTTGGATGAAAATTCAATTATTCTAGTTAAAGATTCATAATTTTAGTTAAAAATTCATGTCTTTGGTTCAACATTTAAATTAAATAAAAATTGAACTTTTCAATTTTTGGTTAAAAAACGATCTTTTTTAGTTGAAAATTCGTCTTTTTTGGTAGAAATTAATCTTCTTGGTTGAAAATTAATATTTTTTGTTAAAAATTCAATTATTCTAGTTAAAGATTTATCATTGTAGTTGAAAATTCATCTTTTTGGTTTAAAATTCAACTGTTCCAGTTGAAAATTCATCTGTTTAATTGAAAATTAATTTTTTGACTGACAATTTAACTATTCCATTTTTGGTTGAAATTTTATCTTTTTTATTTCGAAATTCAGCTATTTGGTAGAAAATCTGTCATTTTTAGTTGAAAACTCAACTATTTTGTAGAAGATTCATGTATTTTGTTGAAGAATCGTCTTATTTGGTTTAAAAATTAAACTATTTGTTTGAAAATTTATGTACTTTGTGGAGAATTCGTCTTTTTTGTAGAAAATTAATTTTTATGGTTCAAAATTAACCTTTTTTCAGATTCAACTATTTTTAAATCTTTTTTTAAATTCAACTGTTCCAGTTGAAGGTTCAACATTTTAGTTGAAAATGCATCAGTTTGTTTGAAAATTAATTTCTTTAACTGAAAATTAAACTGTTCCATTTTTAGTTTGAAAATTGATCTTTTCTAGTTCCAAATTCAACAATGTGGATGAAAATTTGTCTTTTTTGTAGAAAATTAATTTTTATGGTTTAAAATTAACCTTTTTTCAGATTCAACTATTTTCAAACCATTCTTAAAATTTAACTATTCCAGTGGAAGGTTCAACATTTTAGTTGAAAGTGCATCAGTATAGTTGAAAATTAATGTCTTTAACTGAAAATTTAACTGTTCCATTTTTAGTTGAAAATTGATCTTTTCTAGTTCCAAATTCAACAATTTGGATGAAAATTTGTCTTTTTTAATTTAAAATTCAACTATTTCGTTGAAAATTCACGTATTTTGTTGAAAAATCGATTTTTTTTTTGTAGAAATTTATCTTTTTCTTTGAAAGTTAATTTTCTTGTTTCAAAAATCTTCATTTCGGTTAAAAATTCAAGTATTCCAGTTAAATATTTATCATTTTAGTTGAAAATTCATATTTTAGGTTGGAAATAAAATTATATTATAAGTTAAACTATTTCGTTAGAAATTAATTTTTTTTTGAAGATTCGTTTTAATTAAAAATTCATTTCTTTTGTTGAAAAATGAGCTATTTGGTAGCAAACTTGTTTTGTCTTTGGATGTTTTTTGGTTGAAAACTATTTTTTTTGTTGTTGAAAATTTAACTATTATTCCAGGTGATACTTTCACAATTTTAGTTAAAAATTAATCTCTTTTGTTGAACATTCATTTTTTGACTAAAAATTTAATTATTTAATTTTTGGTTGAAAAATTATCTGTTTTTTAGTTGAAAATTCGTTTTTTTTTTGTAGAAATTAATCTTTTTGATTGTAAATTATTCTTTTTGGACAAAAATTCCATTATTTCTGTTAAAGATTCATCATTTCAGTTAAAAATTCATCTTTCTGGTTTAAAATTCAACTATTCCATTTAAATATTTACAATTTTATTTGAAAATCTGTCACTTGGTGATTAACTATTGTTGAAACTTTTTTTTTTTCATTGAAAATTAATTTTTTTAAACTCACAATTGAACTGTTCCATTTGTGTTTGAAAATTGATCTTTTTAGTCGGAAATTCAACTATTTGGTTGCAAGTTCATGAATTTCGTTCAAAAATTATATTTTTTGGCAGAAAATTGGTTAAAAATGTAACTATTTGGTTGAAAATATATTTATTTTGTTGAAAAGCTTTCTTTTTGGTTGAAAATCAAACTACTTTGTTAAAAATTCATTTTTTTAAACTGAAAATTTGCAATTTTTGATTGAAAATTATTTTTTGTATTGAAAGCATATATTTTTGAGTTCAAAATTCAACTGTATTGTGGAAAGCTTTTTTTTTTGGCTCAAAAATTCAAAAATTTGGTAGAAAATTGGTTTTTTTCATTTGAAAATTAGTTTCTTCAAATGAAAACATAGCAATTCCATTTTTGGTTTAAAGTTGATCTTTTTTATTTTGAAAATTCAACTATTTGGTTAAAAATTGATGCAATTTGTTAAAAATTCGCCCTTTTTTGCAGAAAATTAATCTTCTGGAATTTTGAACTACTTTGTTAAAAATTCATTTTTTAGTTAAAAATTCATAATTTTAGTTAAAGTTTTGTTTGTTTGTTAAAAACTAGGTTTTTAACTAAAAATTTCAATATTTGGTTGAAAATTAACTTTTTAATTGAAAATTTATATTTTCGTGTTGAAAAATCAACCGCATTGTAGAAAATTCTTCTTTCAGGCTTCCAAATTCAACAGTTTGGGAGAAAATTCAGTTTTTTTCGATTGAAAATTAATTTTTTGAAACGAAAATGTAACTATTCGAATTTTGGTTAAAAACTGATGTTCTTAATTCAATAATTTAACTATTTTGTTAAAAAATTATCTTATTTGTTGAAAATTTAAAATTGCGAAATTTAAAAATAAATTTTTTTCTCAGTTACAATTTTTTTGAAAAAGTTGCAAAAACAAGTTTTTTTTTGGGTTGAGCCATATGTACACATTTAAAAAAAAGTTGAATATGTCGAACCTGAAATTTATTCAGCTTGAACCAAAGAATAATTTTTTTATTTTGCTCTTTCGGAAAAAAAATTTTGTCTCGAGTTAGGATTTTTGGGATTTCATATCTTTTTTGCGATTTTGGAACGTTATAAACACCACGAAATAAATTTTTCCCAGGAATAAAAAATAATAACATGTTTCTTTGGTTCAAGCTCACGAAATTTCAGGTTCGAATTAAACCAAAAAACATGTTTTTGTATATTTTTAAAAAAATTTTAAAAAGGCAAAATTTTTTTTTAATTTGAACAAAATTTTAAATTGTAAATTTAAGAAAGAGAACCGAGAATATTAACTGATTTCAAAATTTTTTTCTCTACTTGTTTTGGATGTCGACCCACAAATTGTTAATCCTCAGCTCAAACAAGTCGATTAATTTTAGCATTTTTACTTCGCTCTACTGAAGAGTTTAGTTTTAAATTTACATTGAAAGTATTAATTATAGTAAGGAAGAAATGACAAATCTTGGAAAGAAATATTTATAAGAACGATGTTAAACATATAAAAATTGTGTATTTAACTAATTTTATTTTTCTCGGACTTTTTTATATCACTCTTGATGGATTTCCAACGATCTAAGTATATCCAATTTTTAAAAATAAATCTTTAATGGCAGAAATCATTGAAAAATCATTGAAAATTATTTAAAAATGTAACATTTCTTATAAAAAGATTGTTTGTTCTTTTCGATATATGAAAATAAATGTTTAATCTTTCCCCTATTTCCCCTTTTTTCGTGAGAAAGCCACCCTAATTCCCCTTTTTCGAGCTCCTTTTGCGCTGTGATCCCTGTGAATATGTTACTTTTAGTTGACCGGGAAAATTGAAATACTTGACCGGGAAAACCCGGGAAATGACCGGGAATTTGAAATCGTTCGTCGAATCGCCACCCTGATTTTTTGTAAATTGATTCTGTCTAACGTTATTGCTTTTTGATTTTACAGGTGGCTGCTGTCCTCTGAAATGACAATGAATAAACACGTGCAGGGGAGGATCAAAATTCTCAAAACAAAGCAAGAATTTGTTGATTTCAAGACTCATAAATTGTGGCGTCTTTTAAAAACGCAGAAATACTGTTAATTTTTTTGTAGTTTTCTATTTCAATGCATTTCCAATTTGATGTTATTATTTTTAAGTACAATTGACGTCATCCTAAAAAAGCTAAGTTTGAAGCAGAGTATATATCAACATTAGAAATGTTAACAGTTAATAATAACTTTAAAGTTTTTAAAAATCGATTTAATTATTACTTCGACTTTAAATTTCGTTTGATTATTTTGTACGGTAGGACTTCGTTGACATACAAATAACCAAAAACCCACTAAATGATTATTTAAGATCTGATGCGTTAACAGGAATTTTCTTTGACTGAATTTATGATTGCACGTTTGTTAAGTGAACGCAGAAAAATGAGAATCGAAATCTAGTCCTTAATCTTACACAATAGATTTGTGACTTTTTTTGTACTGCGTTCTCAATTGACTTAATTATTTGTTGATGTATTAGTTGATGCATTAGAAAATTTGATTAATCCGTGATTAGGAAAACAATTGTGAAATTGCTGTAGTGAAAAGCCTATTCCACTTGAATCAAAAGCAAAATTTTCATTAATTTTATTCTATCACGTAAATCATCACATTATGTTTTCTGGGGAAAACAAAAAACTTTTTATCATGAAACTCTCTCTTGATTTAAATTGTAAAAATAATTAAAAAACACATGCAAACCGTGAATGTACAAAATTTGTATTCACGCCGAGCTATTTTTCATGATTGAATTCAAAATCATTGTACATATACTAAATATTTAGTATGCTAACATGCCTTTTCAATTATTCATTTTTATATAAGTCCACGCACTGTATATATAAAACTCAATTGTATTTAGTTAGGCGTTGGAAATTCGAGAAATAAAATAAGTAGGTATTAAACCAGGGTGTCCAGTGTCCTGGAGATCCTTGAAAACCTGAAAAAGTCCTGGAATTTTTTTTGACTCGGAAAAACCTGGAAAAGTCCTCGAATTTTTTTTTAACTTGGAAAAACCTGGAAAAGTCCTTGAATTCGTTGAAAATTCGTGTTTTTGGTAGAAAATTGATCGTTTTTAGCTGAAAATTTATCGTTTTTAGTTGAAAAAAAGATTTGTCAGAGAATTTTTATAAACCTGGAAAAACATGGAAATGTCAGGTCATTTTTTCGAGATCGTGCTTATATATTTTTTTAAATTGCAATGTAAAATTAAATAACATTGATTCTACATTTGTAAAAATAGCTTTATATTACTGTATTTAACTATTTTGTTGAAAATTCGTTTTTTATTGTTTGAAATTAATTTTTTTTTCTGAAAATTTAACTATTCTATTTTTGGTTGAAAATTGATCGTTTTTACTTGAAAATACAAGTATCTGGTTGATAATTTATGTATTTTGTTGAAGATTCCTACTTTTTGGTAGAAAATTGATCGTATTTCGTTGAAAATTCATGTATTTTGTCGAAAATTCGTACTTTTTGGTGGAAAAGTTGTCGATTTTAGATGAAAATTATGTAGTTTGTTTGAAAATTCGTGTTTTTGTAGAAAATTGATAGTTTAGTTTAGTTAATTGATTAGTTGAAAATTTATCGTTTTTAGTTGGAAAAACGAGAATTGTCAGAGAATTTTTATAAACCTGGAAAAACATGGAAATGCCAGGTCATTTTTTCGAGATCGTGCTTATATTTTTTTTTTAAATTGCAATGTAACATTGAATAACATTGATTCTTCATTTGTAAAAATAGCTTTATATTACTGTATTTAACTATTTTGTTGAAATTTCTTTTTTTCTTGTTTGAAATTAATTTTTTTTACTGAAAATTTAACTATTCTATTTTTGGTTGAAAATTAATTCTTTTTACTTGAAAATTCAAGTATCTGGTTGAAAATTTATGTATTTTGGTGAAGATTCGTACTTTTTGGTAGAAAATTGATCGTATTTCGTTGAAAATTATTGTATTTTGTTGAAAATTCGTGTTTTTGGTAGAAAATTGATCGTTTTTAGTTGAAAATTTATCGTTTTTAGTTGAAAAACGAGAATTGTCAGAGAATTCTTATAAACCTGGAAAAACCTGGAAATGTCAGGTCTTTTTTTCGAGATCGTTCATATATTTTTTTTAATTTGCAATGTAAAATTGAATAACATTGATTCTTCATTTGTAAAAATAGCTGTATATTACTGTATTTAACTATTTTGTTGAAAATTCGTTTTTTGTTTTGTTTGAAATTAATTTTTTTTACTGAAAATTTAACTATTCTATTTTTGGTTTAAAATTAATGGTTTTTACTTGAAAAGTCAAGTATCTGGTTGAAAATTTATGTATTTTGTTGAAGATTCGTACTTTTTAGTAGAAAATTGATCGTATTTAGTTGAAAATTCAAGTATCTGGTTGAAAATTCCTGTATTTTGTTGAAAATTCGTACTTTTTGGAAGAAAATTTGTCGATTTTAGTTGAAAATTTATCTATTTTGTTGAAAATGTATCGTTTTTAGTTGAAAATTCAATTATGTGATTGAAAATTCGTGTATTTTGTTGAAAAGTCGTAATTTTGGTTGAAAATTGATCGTCTTTAGTTGAAAATTCAAGTATCTCGTTGAAAATTCACGTATTTTGTTGAAGATTCGTAGTTTTTGGTAGAAAATTGATCGTATTTATTTGAAAATTCATGTATTTTGTTGAAAATGCATAATTTTTCTTGAAAATTGATCGTTTTCAGTTGAAAATTCAAGTATCTCGTTGAAAAGTCACGTATTTTGTTGAAAATTCGATCTTTTTGTTAGAAAATTGATCGTTTTCAGTTTACAATTCAAGTATGTGGTTGAAAATTCATGTATGTTGTAAAATTATTATTTTTTTTTTTAAATTCATTCATTATGATCAATAATTAATCTTTGTTAAAAATTCATGTATTTTGTTGAAAA
>CAKNYM010050675.1:0-45057 GCA_932195095.1 Andricus curvator
CTGTGCACGTCGAAATTTCAACGTGCACAGTTGTCCAAGTACCATCTGTGCACGTGCACAGTTGTCCAAGTGACGACTGTGCACGTGCACAGTTGTCACGTGCACAGTTGTCCATCTGACCAACGACGTGCACAGTTGTCCGTCTGGCCATCGACGTGCACAGTTGGGCACGTGCAAAGTTGCTACGTGCAAAGTTGACCCCATCCCTAAATCGATCACAATTGGCTCAAAGTGAGGCACTATTGACCATCAGTTCAACGCTGTCCATTTTTTGCAGTCTCCTGTCAGCTAATCAATAACATCATAATTAACGTCAAAAAATTTAATCAGCTGGGTTGCTGGGTTAACAAATGCATTATTTGGCTATTTTTCAGCATTTACATTTTTTTGTGTAATCAACCGTTAATAACACATTTTTTAACTTTTTTCGATAGTTCGATAACGATCAACACAAAAAAAACAAGTTTAAATGCTGAAAAATAGCCAAATAATGCATTTGTTAATTAAGTTTGGTTAAAAAATTATCAAATGTTATCGATTCATAGAAAAAAAATCATTGCTAAATAACTGGCTGTTAATTCCGTATACTTCAAAAGTATACAAAAAAATAAACAAAAATTTAAAAATCGGGCATGACAATTCGATGCGAAATTTTATAAGCTTTTATTTAAAAATAAAGTTAAAATCGGATAATAATTGTCTTCTGAAAATCAATTTGTCCACGGTTGAAAAACGTTTTTTTGTTGTTGAAAATTTAACTATTTCCTTGAGAAAATTATTTTTCTGTTGAAAATTATTTTTTAACTGAAAATGTAACTATTCAATTTGTTGTTGAAGATTCATCTTATTTTGTTGAAAATGTAACTATTTGGTTAAAAATTTATGTATTTTGATCAAAATTCATCTTTTTTGGTTGAAAATTCAACTTTTAATTTGAAAGTGAAACTACTTTGTTGAAAATTTAAATTTTTGTTTGATAATTCATCATTTTAGTTGGAAACCCTTTTTTTTGAAAATTTAACTATTCCATTTTTTGTTGAAAATCCATTTTTTTGTTTGAAAATTCAACTATTTGGTTAAAAATTCATGTATTTTTACAAAATTAATCTTTTTTGGTAGAAAATTAATCTTTTTGGTTAAAAATTCAACTACTTGGTTTTAAATTCGTTTTTTTTTGGTAGGAAAGTAATCTCATTAGTTGAAACTTCATCTTTTTGATTGAAAATTCATCTCTTTGGTTGAAAATTTAACAATTTGGTTGAAAGTCCGTTTCTTCTTATTAAAAATTAACTTTTTAAACTGAAAATTCAATTCCATTTTTTATTGAAATTTTTTTAGTTGAAAATTTCGTTATTTGGTTGAAAAATCGTCCTTTTTGATAGAAATGTAATCTTCTTGGTTGAAAATTCAACTATTTTGTTAAAAATGTATGCATTTTGTTAAAAATTTGTCTTCTTTGGTTGAATTAAATTGTTTTTTGCTTAAGATTGAAATATTTTTTTGGTTGAAGTTCACCTATTACATTTTTGGTTGAGAATTAATCTTTTTTGTTAAAAATTCAACTATTTGGCCAAAAATTCATCTTTTTGGTATAAAATTAATCTTCTTGGTTGCAAATTTAATTATATTATTGAAAAACTTTTTCTCTTTATTAAAAAATAATTCTTTAAACTGAAAATTAATTTTTTAAACTAAAAATTCAAGTACATTTTTTGTTAAAAATTTATGTTTTCGTTGAAAATTCCGCTATTCAGTTGACAATTCGTCTTTTTGGTGGAAATTTAATCTTCTTGGTTGAAAATTCATGTATTTTGTTGAAAATTCGTATTCTTCAGTTGAAAAGTAATCTCAGTAATAGAAACTTTACTTTTTGGGAAACAAACTTTTTTTTCATTAACCAACCCTGTTTAAATTTGTTCCTTCTTTTTTGGCAGCCCCATTTATCTATTTTCTAACTCAACAGGGGGTCGAGTAGAGTTGAAAGACGCTAACAATAGACTATAAAGTATTGTGATTGAAAAAAAAATTTCAGCACGAGCGTCAGTGCATAACTGCTGTCTGGGTATTTGTTGTTCTTTTTTTTTAGCCATCACGTTCAGTTTTACTTGAACTTCAAGCAAGCAAGCAACGTCGACGCGAAAGGAACGCTGCACAAATTATGATACCTTATATAATATCCCTGTTCTTATAAAGACTCGCAAATCTCAAGAGAAGAATGCCTTACCTTCATTTCGAGAGATGTTACAGAGATAAATTATATAAACTTCAAGAATTTAACGGTATCGCTTAATTGCTGTACATTCTGTTAACCGCAATTCTCTTAACGTCTTCACAGGTAATGAAGACTGTTTATTATGTTGCTTAATTTCAAATTGAATTGTTAATTAATTTTAATTTTTTTAAAGATAAAGTGTTAAGGTTTAAAGTGACAATTAGCGCAAGAAAAATGAGACCATTAACTTCTTATATATACGCGACTTTCTCGAAAAATAATGAATTAATTCAATTTGTAATTTTCTTTGTGTCACACTGACGCTTAACAAAATAAAATAAATACTGAATACTTTTCAGAAATCTTAAGACTTAAACTAAATACTTGAACTGAACCTTTTTGTCCGCGAATCAATTTTATTTTATTGAAAGAAAAACTAAAAATAAGCCATTTTTTCGATGAAATTATTTTTAGAGGTTCAAAGACCTCTGGTAAGATCAGAGACTCAATAAATCTACTACTCCTAGTTTAAAACTTCGAAAAACTCGTTTATCAATAAACGAAAATAAACTGGAAAAATGTTTCAAATGAAAAAACAGATGGTAGCTGCTTTAAACCGAAAATTTTTTGTCAGCTCGTCCCATAAAATAGGTTTACATAATTATAGATAAATGAACAAATTAAATCAGCTAAACCCTTGACATTTTTTAAAATGATTGTTTCTCGGTTTTTTGAAAATTGCAGTTCTAAATACTGTTTACTTTACATTAGCAATTGCTTAAGGGTCGTTATAAATTGAAATGTCTTACAACATCTCCATGAACACAAAAAACAAAGTGCAATCTTTACCCCGGTTTCAGAGTATTCTTCACCTGCAATAAAAATTACTTACGTGGTAAGATTTTGTTCTGTTTTTTTTTCTGTAAGCAGCAAGAATTAAATTAATGAGGGTTAACCTATTAGAAAGAAAAATTCTTTCACTTTCTTTACCATCAGCAACATTTATTTTTTTGTTTACTGAAGAACATTTTTTATAGAAATTTCGTTACATTTCTATCATTTATCAGAAGAATTATAATTAAAATATGTTTTGCCTAAAGGAAGAGTGGGGGGGGGGGGGGACTGAACAAAAGATATTAACTCAGATATTAATAGTATACAGAATAAAGTTATTAATAGTTTTCCGGTTTATACATATAACTGTACAATGGAATTTATAAATAAAAAAACGTAATTCAAAAATAGTGTAAATAGAGTAACAAATTTTAAAAAATAGTGTCAAAATAGTGACATAAAATGTTTCAAGTATTAAATCAATGTTTATTTAAAATGTTATTCATTAGTCTGTGAATGATCAAAATTCCTATTTATTTATCGCATGCTTTACAGTCTTTTCCCTATTCCCTTCTTTTTCTCGTTTTTGAACTTGAATGCGAACTGAATTAATAGAACCAAATAAGAAAATCAAACTGTTTTTGTTTGAAAATTCTTTCTTTTCGGTTGAAAAGTCTACTAATAATTTTTGGTTAGGTATTCTTTTTTTCTTGGTGAAAAATGTCATTATTTGGTTCAAAATTGAATTAATTTGTTCAAAACTCAATCATTTTTCTAAAAAGTCATACTTATTGGTAGGAAAATAGACTGATTTGTTGAAAATTTGTACTTTGGCTTGAAAATTCATCAATTTGATGGACATTTTTTTCGTTCATGACTAAAAAAATACTTTTTTGGTTGAAAATTCAACTATTTTGTTGAACATTACTCTTCTTGGTTTGCAAATCTCTTCCTGTCAAAATTTAACTGTTTTTTGGTTAAAAATTCAAAATGGTTAAAAACTACATTTTTTATTGAAAATTCAACTGTTTTGTAGAAAAATCGCACTTTCGGCTCGTACAACAATTTGGTTGAAAATTAAACTATTTGATTGAAAATTTATGTATTTCGTCCAAAGTTCGTCTTTTTTGGTTGAAGATTCAAGAATTTTGTTGAAAATTAGTATTTGTTGGTTAAATTCAATTTTTTTATATTTTAAATTAAAATATTTTTTTGTTAAAATATAAACTATTACATTTTTTTGAAACTTTATCTTTTCTGGTATAAAATTCAACTCCTTGGTTGAAAGTTGAACTAGTTTCTTAAACGTTAATTTTTTTGGTTGAAAATTCACAATTTTAGTTGAAAGTTCGTTTTTTTTGGTGAAAAATTATTTTTTTTAACTGAAAATTTAACTATTTTATTGAAAAGTCAACTGATTGGTTGAAAATTAACTTTTTTACCGAAAATTCATATCTTCGGGTTGAAGATTAAACTGTTTTGTAGAAAATTAATCTTGTTTGAAAATTCAAGTATGCGGTTAAAAATTGATCTATTTTTGTTAAACATTCGCCTTTTCTGGTAAAAAATTCGTCTTCTTGGTTGAAGACTCAACTATTTGGTGGAAAATGTATGTATTTTGTTGAAAATTCATCTGTTGGTTAAAAATTTAACAATTTAGTTGAAAATTCAACTGTTTTGTAGAAAGTTTATCCTTTTGGTTAACAATACAACTGTTTGGTTGGAAATTAATCTATTTTGCTTGAGGATTCAAATATTTTGTTGGAAATTTTTGGTTAAAACATTAACTATTACACTTTTTTTGAGAATTAATTTTTCTTTGTTGAAAATTAAGCTACTTGGTTGAAAGTTAAACTACTTTGTTAATTCATAAGAAATAGTCAGATTTGATCAAATCCCCCCCCCCCCACTCCCTGATCATCTAACGTTATTGATGGATTATCCCTAAATAAATTCGTGATAAAATTTAGCCGGAAAACATTATGTAAAATAAGAGGGGGGGGGGGGGGGGGGTGACAACTTAGGCCCCTAACTAACTTTACGTAATTTATGCACGGCCCCTAATCGTAGGTTGGACCGAAGAAACTCAAAATAATCAGATTTATTGGTAGTAGCACTGAAAGTTTCTTTGTAGTATTACGAACAAATTTTGAAGAAAAAAAATTAATTTTTCACTATTGGGCAAGTCCATCGAAAATTTTCAATTTTTTATTATTTTTAATTTTTTTTTGTTTGGAAAAATTTGAATTTTGTATTTTTGTGGGTAAAGTGTATGAAAGTGAATGACCTTAAGTCGAAAACAGTAGTACATATTTTTAAGTTTCAAACAAATTTTTTTCCTATTTTTTACGGATGCTGTTTTTACAGATTTTTACGGAACCGGTAAAAAATAGAAAAAATGTTGTTTGAAACTTGAAGATGTTTACATATTATATTTCGAAGAAAAAAGTTTTTTTTTTAATTTTTGATATCTAAGATTATTTTCTTCCATAAACTTTACCCCAAAAAAATGTTTTTTTTTTTCAATTTGTCACTCAAAAAAGTTTCAAATAGTCTCAATAGTGTGGTTAGGCTGAGGCCTGAATATCAAGTCACGAAATGAAAATTTCCGGGTGTCTCGCTTTACCCCACACTGTCCCACTTAGCCCCGCTTTACGGTATAATACAAGTATTATAAATAGCTGACAATATGAGTGGTTCTCGTTACGATATTTATTTTTCGGAAGCTCTAGCTCTCGTGTAATAATGCAGACACTGCGAAATCGCATGCACTCGTTAAGCTACAATATGCGATGTTCGAAGAAAAATGTTCGCAATAACATTGCTAATTCAGCGATGGACAATTTTGAATCGGGGCCAATAATTTGCAACGTTGTAAGGCCGTCGTACGATCTTAGCTGAGCAGGTGGGATATCGCGTGCTCGTGCAAATTTGTCATCTGCTGACAAATTGCGATGTGTTGATTAATTAAGCCTTGTTATTTGATTAATACATTTTTCCGTTAAGGTTATTCAACTGATGAAATAGGTGACGGAAAAAATTTATTTTATAACACCCAGATTAGAGGTATTAATCAAAGTTTAGATATCGCTGAAAAAACACTTCATTACCTGAATGATTGCTGTCGAAAATATTTTATTGAGTTCACTCGCATCAAATTATGATTAAAGGAGATGATATTTATTTTTATAGATATTCTTAATCTGCAAAACTTTCAAATCATTTTTCTAGTAATTATAAGAATTCTTAAATATTTTATTATTTTGCAGTGTTTTGCATTTTTGGATTGTTAATTTAGATTGAGAGATCGGTAAAAAGTGTACAGAACTTTATAGAGTATAAAATAAGCTTTCAAATGAGCCCTTAGCGAATATCCTACGACAAATCGTTTACGAGATATGAATTTGTTAATTAACATTGTGCGTTTTTCAGTGAAGACAATGCCTTGATAAATTTTTATTGTTGCTAAACAAAATCGAGAACGGGTTTTTGCTATTTGATTCTCAAATCGGATAGTTCAAAGTAATAAAAAACATTTTTTTTTCAAAATCCAAAAATTACAGAGGGGTGGGGGAGCACTTTTTTTAAACAATCCTATTTTCAAAACAAAAAATGTGTTTAGTTCAATTTCGCTGAAATATCTAATAGATGGTGCATCTTCAGGAGACCAAACAAATTTTCCATACAGCTGCCAGAAAAGTTCTGTGAAACTGTTTATAAAATTTGTTTAAATAATTTTTTTGCACGAATATTTTGCACATAGGATTTTAGAAAAAATAATAATTAAAATCCACTTTCTTGATTGGTTATACACAATTTTTTCGGATTTTTCCGGCACCTGTAACTATGGAACAAAAATTATTGTTTATAAAGATTTGTTATAAATAATGTGAAAAATTTTGTTGACATCTTGAACATACTTTTCCCTGAAGATGTACAATCTGTTAGATATTTCAGAGAAATTCAACTGAGCAGATTTTTTTACAATGAAAATCCATCATCGCTTTGTCTTCACTGAAAAACGCACAATATTAATTAACAAATTCATATCTCGTGAACTATTTGTCGTAGGCTGTTCGCGAAGGGCTCATTTTAAAGCTGATTATATGCCCTGACTTTTCCCTGTTTTTCCTTGACTAATTTCTCATTTTCCCTGAACATTAATATTTAAAGACAAAAATTATATTCTTGAAACATTTTTTATATATAATCTTTTATTAATGGAATGAAACCATTTTTTATTTAAATTTATAAATTTGTTATTTATTATGCTCAGGGCTTCCACGGCCTAATTTACTTTAAAAAAGTGAACTATTTCAACCCAAAATGAGAATAAAAGTGCCTAATGTGCATTAATAATGTGTCTAATGTTCTTTTGAATTTAAAATAATTCAACAGAATTCGATGAAATTTATCAGAATTCCAGGTAAATTTAAACAAATTCAGAATAAATTCAAAAGAGCTCAAAAACAATTCAATTTAAATTTAAAAAACTTCAAATGAATTGGAAAAAATTAGAGTGAATTTAAAAGAATTCAAAAATATGAAAAAATTCATTAAATTCAGTCAGTTTTTAACAAACATTTCAATCCACTAAATTCAATAGAATTAAGTGAATTTAGAAGAATTCAAGTAAATTAAAAAAATTCAGTAGAATTTAACAGAATTTAACAGAATTCAGGATATATTAATATGAATTCAGGGTCAATTTCAGATGAATTGCAAACAATATTTAAAAATCTCTTCAAACCTTTAAAACCCTACGAAATCTCTCACTTCTCGTGAATGAATTCTTTGAAATCCATTAAAATATAAAATACCGTGAAATTCTATGAAATCTGACGATATTTTCTGAAACCCTGGAAAATTGATTAAAACCCCCTGAGAGCTTGTAAATCCTTTGAAATCATTAAAATCTTTGAAAATTTTTTGAAATCTTTGTAAATCCCATTAAACTTTTTAAATCTCTTAAAAATTCCGTGGAATTTTGAAAAATATTCTGAACTCCTTTGAAATCAGTTCACATTATTTAAATATATTTAAAATACCCTAAGCTTTCAAAATATCCTGAGATATTTCAAATCCTCTAAAGTCTCTCGAAATTTTTAAAGCTCTAGAAAACTCCTTGAAATTAAAAAAAAAACCCTCAAATATTTCAAATCTTTTGGAATCTTATCTTATTATTCAAAATACCTTTTTAATATCCCATTAAAGCAATTACATAAATGGAAAATTCGTTGGAATTCTTTAAAATACCCCTAAATCTTTAATATTGTTTGGAATACCTTAGAATTATTGAAATTATTTAGAAATTCCTTGGAATATTTTAAAATTCCCTAAAATATTTCAAATCCTTTCAAATCCCTTGAAACTTTTGAAAGCTCTTGAAATTTCCTTGGAATCTTTTGAAATGCCCTCAAATATTTCAAACCCTTGGAATCCCATTAAATTACTGAAATCAATTGAAAAATCTCTGGAATATTTTAAAATATCCTAAAATATTTTTAAAATTCTTAAAACTTTTCAAAGCTCTTGAAACTGATTTGGAATTATTAAAAATACCCTAAAATATTTCGAATCCTTTATAATCCCATAAAATAACTGAAATAAATGGACAATTCTTTGAAATCTTTAAAATACCCTAAAATCTTTAAAATCCTTTGGAATACCTTCAAATTATTGAGATAAATCAAAAATTCCTTGGAATCTTTTTAAATTCTCTGAAATATTTCAAATCCTTTCAAATCCCTTGAATCTTTTGAAAGCTCTTGAAATTGCCTTGGAATCTTTTAAAATACCCTAAAATATTTTAAATCCTTTGTAATCCGATTTAATAAGTGAAATCAATTGAAAAATCCCTGGAATATTTTTAAATTCAATAAAATATTTCAAATCCTTTGAAATCCCTTGAAAATTGTTGAAATCTTTTGAAATTGCCTTGGAATCTTTTAATATGCCCTTAAATATTTCAAATCCTTTGCAATCCCATTACATTACTGAATCAATTAAAAATTCCTTGGAATATTTAAAAATACCCTAAAAATGTTTGAAAACCCTTAAAATGTTTTTAAACTCTTGAAAATTCTTTGGATAAGTATTAAAAATACCCTAACATATTTCAAATCCTTTGAAATCTTTGTAAATCCCTTGAAGCTTTTTAAGTCTCTTGAAAATTCCTTGGAATTTTAAAAAAATAGCCTGAAATATTTTAAATCACTTCAAATTATTTAATTATATTCAGAATACCCTAAGATATTTCAAATCTTTTAAAATATTTTGAAATTTTTTAAAGTTCTAGAAACATCCTTGAATTATTTTTTAAATACCCTCAAATCTTGAACATACTTTAAAATCCCTTCAAATTGCTCAAATGAACTGAAAATTCCTTGGAGTCTTTTAAGATATCCTAAAATCTTTAAAATGTTCTGAAATCTCTGGAAATACCTTGAAATCTTTGAAAATCTTTTAAAGTTCACGGAAATACTCGGATTTTTTTTATGTTTTAAGAATACCCTAAAATCTTTCAAATCGTTTGGAATTCCATAAAATTACTGAAATCAACTAAAAATTACTTGAAATATTTTTAAATACCTTAAAATATTTGAAGTCCTTTAAAGCCTTTTCAAATCTCTTGAAATTTGTTTAAAGCCCTTGTAAATTCCTCGGAATGTTTTAAAATTCCCAAAAAACCTTCGAAATTCTTTGGAATTTCTCCAAATTATTGAAATCAATTACAAATTTCTTGGAATCTTTAGAATAACCTAAAATATTTCAAAAGAATTCAAGAAAATTCAGAAATCTGTTTCTGAATATTTACCTGAATTCAATAGTGGTTAACCCATGGATTAATTTATTAAAAGAAAAGTGACCAAAGTGATCTTTTCAATTGAAAAAGTGATTATAGGCACTTTATTTTAAAAAAGTGCCTAAGGATTGATTTGAGAAAAAAGTGACAGTTACCAACAAAATTCCCCGACTTTTCCCTGATTCCCAGGTTTTCCCCGATCTGCGGTCACCCAGATTATTCGTAGGTTATATTTATAAAAGAATTATATTACTCAATGGAAGTGTAGAAATCTTGAAAAAAGAGTTATTAAAATTCAGGATAAAAATAAGAATAGAGACTTGTCTCGTTGGTGGATGACCCTTAACCTGGTATCCGTTACTCGTGGGCGGGTTTCTTCGTCTCTTTCCTTCTTCGTTCATTCTCTTCAGAAATATTTTCATCTTTCTTTTATACTAAAAAAAAATAGAAGCTGGGGCTTGTTGAGACAATCAAGCCACTGTTATTAAGTGTAACTAACACTAAATTGCAGAGAGTTGGGAGACAAGCTTCTTCTCCCTTTAATCTCTCTCTTTTCAATTTTTCGTCTTCCAATTCCTTCCGCCTCCTTTGTTAACTCAAGTTAATTTTACCTAATTATTTACAGACTCGTGCCACGTTGATTGGTGCGATTGTGAAGATTTTTTTACTGAAAATTTATTTTTAATTTATATTTTGAACCTTTATTTTTTATTGTTGTTCACTTTTCATCTTAATTCTCTTTCGGTTGTTAGTTTTATTTATTGTTTTATCTTTCGATTGTGCATCTTATATTTTTCATATACACTCGAACCTGGATTTCTGTAAACTGGATTTGTGCGTTCCCAGAATTGATGGCCTCCGCATTTTGGTGATGCAGGGAGCGCGCGAACGAAAAAGAGGCAGTGCTCAGTCAAGCGTGACAACCAGCATGAGGGCCGCAGTCTCGGCGCGTTAGTTGCATCAGGTTGCGTCATGCATCCAAACCCAACAGAAATGATTCATGTGACCCTGTCTGTTTACGTTCGGAGTCCCTGGATTTGTGTCGAAGGCCACTACAAGCCATGACCGAAATCGTGCACAAATCCAGGTTCCAGTGTACTTTTAACCTATACTAGATCAAATCCATTTCAAATCAGGCAGGTTTTACACTTCAAGTTGGAGAATCTCTCAGTGACGGAATATGTTATTTTTAGAAGCAATTAGGCAACACGTATTTTTCTTTTTGAGAAAAAAATGTCCAAGAAGTTACGAGTATTTGAATTTTGACGTATATTTTTCAAAAAACACCAAGTTTTTCTTCAAAATTTTATATGTTTTGATCTAATTCAGATATTCTAATTTTCTTTTCGGATTCTAGTAAGTTCTACCGTCCTCTTTGGAAATCTGTCAAAATTTTTGAAAAGTGGCGACGATTTGTTTGAAAATATAAAAAGTCAACTACACTTTTTGCTATTTTTTTTTTAATTTGGCCTTCTATAAGGAAGATATCCAGTGAGTTATATGCGGGCTGAACCTTTTTGTGGCTAGAAATATTTTTTAAGAATTTAATAGTAAAGTTTGCACATCTAGAAAAATTCTATAAAAAATGCATCTTTCTCTTTTGTGATCTCTTCTATCATTTACAAGAAAAACAATACCTTCTCAGGACGAGAATGTAATAAATTACTAAAAAATTAAAAATTTGGAAAACTACCGGGTTTTTTATAACTTACAATTATATGCATGAATTATTTTTTTAACCTCTCAAATAAAAAACTGAAAACATAAAATAATATATTTGTAAATAATAATGCGGAAAACTCCCAAATTTTGGCCATACCTTTTCTGAAGGGAAATTTATGAAGAAAAACTTTTAAAATATTTAAATATATAAAAATGAATAAAATAATAAATTACCAAGCGGAATTTTTCCAAATTTTAAAATTGTTACTATACCGGGGACGTCTTCTCCTTCTGTTCCTTCTATAGCTTTTTCGCACAAATCTCCCCGGTGTAGTACAAATATTTAAATTCGCAAAAATGTCGCTTTTTAATTTATTGTTTTGTTTATTTTTACATTTTTAATTAATTATTCTTTTTCCTCTCTTCAACTTCATTTTACATTTTGCATTTTTATTTGGCATTCTGATCGATTTCATTTTTTCCTTTTTCACCTATTCGTTCTTCATTTTCCCTAGAACCCCTAGAAATATTTCCAACCCTTTGAAATCCCGTGAATTCTTTCCAAAATTTTATAAATCCCTTAACATTTTTTTAATCATGTGAAAATCTTCAAAATCCATCCAATACATAAAAATCTTTTAAGACATAAAAATTCCTAGAAATCCTTTAAAATCCTTTATATTGTTCTGAAATCCTTTGAAATTCCGTTAAATCTTTTAAAATCTTATGAAATCCTCTATAATCCATAGATATACTTTGGAATCTTTTGAATTCCTTTAAAATCTTTTGAAATCCCTTGATATCATCGAAATACCTTTAAATCTTTTTAAATCCGTTAAAATCCTTTGAATCCTTTGATATCTTTGTGAATTTTTTGATATCCTCTGAAATCGTTTGAAATCTCACGAAATCTCTTTGAATCCTTTTTAAACCGCGGAAATCGTTCTTAATTCCTTAAAATCCCTCAAAATCCGTAAAAATCTTTCAGTATCTCTTAAAATCCTTTAAAATCCAGTAAAATCACTGGAAATCTGTTTAAACTCCTTGAAGTCCCTTAAAATCTGGTAAATCCCTTGAAAAATTGAGATTCTCTCTGTAATCTTCAAACTGTTAAAATATAAAATTTGTAATCCTAAAAGTTTTGTAATCCTTTTAAAAATCCCTAAAAAGCTTTAAAAACCCCGTAAGGTTATCGAATCCCCTTTAAATCTCTTAAAATCCGTCAAAACCCCTAAAAATCCTTTAAAACCTTTGCAACTTTTTTGAAATCCCCTGAAATCTCTTCGAATCACTTCAAATCTTCGAAATCCTATTAAAATCTCCTGATATCCTTCAAAATTCGTGAAAATACTTCGGTATCACATTAAATCTTTCAAGATCTTTTGAAATCCCGTGACTTATTTTGAAATATTTCGAAATCTCTTAAAATCTCTTGAAATCCGCGGAAAATGTTCTTAATTCCATAAAATCCCTCAAAATCCTTCGGTATCTCTTGAAAACCAGTAAAATCTCTGGAAATCTTGTAAATCCCTTGATAAATGGAGATTCTCTCTGAAATTATACTAGATAATTTCTTCAAACTCTTAAAATCTTTTCACATCATTTGAAATTTGTAAAACCTTTCATAATCCCTTGGAATCGTTTGAAACATTTGTAATTCTTCGAAATACTTTTTAGTCCTTTGAAATACTATAAAATCCCTTGAAATCTGTTGAAATGTGTAATTTTAAAGTACTGGAAATCTTTCAACTCTTTTGAACTCTCTTGGAATATCGCTTACTGTGGAAATAATTGATATATTGAGTAAAAAATATAAAATCTTACATAAGGGGGGGGGGGGGGGGTCTTAAAAATCTTAAGAATCATTGCAATAGGGGTGGAGGGTTCTAAAAATTAAAAAACCAGCTAAAGTTAAAGAATTTACTAATTTTAGCATTTAAAAATTAATAACTTTTAGTTACTTCTAAATTTAATTATCATTTAACAAAGAAATAAGTTGCGTGTGTTGAGATTGTACGAGACAGCACGCGCCAATGTAAATAAGGAATTGTCAGTGAGTGTAGTGTAACTTTCATTCATTCATTAATTTGGTTCGTTCATTGAAACGTTCGTTTCTCGTGCATGTGGTAATTACTACATCTACAGTTACGTCTCTCAATTGTCTCAGCTTGGCGCACGGCTAATTAATCGTATCCGGTTCGTTATTGACGCGGTTCATTCGAAGTATTGTATTTTTTCTTTATTCATAACGCCTCGTAAAGATTTAATTTATCCTGCAATAAACCGAGTCAACTATTTCGAAATGAGGATTTCACATCACCGAGAAAATTACAAACATTTTCTTAAAAAACAAAGACACATTAATATTAATATTTATCACCTTGTTATTATCACAGCTCTAGGAACGATTTTCTTTTCTTATATAAAAATATGTTGTAAATTTTTGCTATAAGCTCATGGTTCTCAAGAAAAAAATTCACAAAAGTGATCAAGAATGATGACTTTTGAGCATTTTTTTCTTGAGAACAATGAGCTTATAGCAAAAATTACCAGGAATAAAAATTTGTTAGAATCGAACAAAAAATTCACCTGAATTTTTTTAGAATTTTTGGAGCAATTTTTTAATTTTTCAAAAATTGAGAAACTGCAAAATCAAAAAAATAATTTAAAACTTTCTGAAAAAATTCTCACGTATTCTTTGAGTGATTCTAAGAACTTTTTCTCCTTTTGTACTTTCTCGAAAAGATGATACTTTTTGAGAAAAAAATTCATGAATGTCTTCGCAAAAATTTTGTCATTAACGAGCCATTTTGAACACACTAAGATAAAAAATTGATCTCGGAATCGTGTATTCTGAAAGCTTAGGCATTTATTCCACCGGTTATTGAGGTTCCAAGTAGATTGCACACTGGGAACCATTCAGAAAACTCGATTTTACATTTAAAAAATTAGAAAAAAACGTGTATCTCTCAATTTTTCATACCTTAAATTGCATGAGTTATAATTGCCGAAAGAGTGGTGTATCCAAAGGGGCATTCTCGGCGTTAACGGGTTAAACAGGGTTTTTTTTTTAAATTCCCTCCTTCCAAAATCAGAATTAAAATTCTTTTCAAAAACCTTGTTAAAAATCCACTGTTCCAAGTCAAATTATAATTCTTTACATAAACTCCCCGTCCCAATATTGTCAAAGTTATATTTTGCTACTGTAATTTCCTGTCCCAAACTCAAAATTATAATTCTTTACTAAAATTCGCTATCCCAAAGTAAAAATGATAATGCTTCATGGAAATTCGCCGTCCCAAACTAAAAATTATATTTTTATAATTATATAAGTATTTTCGAGAGAAAAGTTCCCGGCTTTGTACCGGTGAACAAAATTCCCCGCCATTTCCCAGTTTTCCCGGTCAGGTAGAGACCTTGATTATCCTTAGCTCTTTCTTAATTTATAGCGAAAATTGATATTTACGATATCGAAAGCATTTTTGACATTTGCCATAACATTTTTGAAACATTTTTAACTTTTTTTGTATTCATTTTGTTTTTTTATTTATTATTTTATTTTTTTTATTCATTTTTCAAATTGTTTACCGTAATCGGTCGATAAAACAGTTTGCGAAATGATTATACTATAGATGATAAGACGATAATCAAAATCGAAGTCGAAAATAAGGTCTTGAAAATCGAAGGGCATGACGATGGTAATCGTGCACATCGATTAATTACCATAAATGGCTTGTTTACGCTCGTCCCAGCTGTCAAATGTATATTATTGCACGACTCGGAGCAAGCAAGTGGCGGAAGTTAGTTAATTAATACACACGTCAATCTATTTCTTATCGACCTTTTCGTTTTTCATTCTATTTCAGAATGGAATTTATTGTTTTTAAAAATGCTAATTTAATCCCGTTCGAGAAAAAAACCTTTTAGATTTAATAATACTAATAAATAAATGATAATAGATTTTGTTTAAATTGTTAATTAATAGACGGAATTTTTAGAATGATTAGTTGATTTTTAATTTTTGCCTAAACACAATTCTATTATGTAAACTTATAAAATAAATAATGAATCACGTAGTTTTTTTGTTTAACTCTTATGAAAAAGAATTATTATTCATTCATGAATTATTCAGAAATTCTTAGAAACTGAAAGACCCCAAAATATTGAAGTTCTACTAAATTTCTGTTGACTGATTCAGAAAGAAATTACCAGATGAGAAACTTCAATAATTGAAGTTAAATGTGAAAACATTTTCAACCTCGTTTTCAAATTAAACCTCAAGAGTGATAAAATTGTGAAATAACTATTTATAACAATACTATTTTGTTATTGCCAATTTCTTGTTGAAGGCTGGCCGCTAAACTTCATTTTCAAAATTCCCTGACTTTTCCCTGACGAACTTTTTATTTTCCTTGACCATTCATATTCAAAGACCAGTAATTTATTCTTGTAACATTTTAACATATAAACCTTATATAAGCAAAATGAGACAATATCAGATTAAAATCTTAAAATTACAAATTTATTTATTTCAACCAAAAAATTGAATTTTCGACCAAAGATGATTTTTTAACAAAATAGTTAAACTTTCAACAAAATAATACAATTTTTCAACAAAATAGTGAAATTTTTAACCAGATTGTTGAATTTTTCAACCTACAAACATAAATTTTAAACCAAATAGTCGAACTTTCAACAAATAAAAGATTAAAGTTAAACCAAAACAGTTCCGTTTACAACCAAACAGTTGAATTTTTAACCAAACAGTAGAATTTTTTAACAACAATGAAAAAAAATTTGTAACAAAGAAGTTCAACTTTTACCCAAGTAGTTCAATTTTCAATAGTCGACTTAAAAACAAGATTAAACTTCAACCAGAAATAGTTACAGCTCCAACCAAATAGTCGAATTTTCAACAAAAAATATTAATTTTTAACCAAAAAGTTGTATTGACAACCAAATAATTATACTTTGATCCAAAAGAGATGAATGTTCAAAAAAATAATTGAATCCTTAACTAAAACAGATTCACTTTTAACCGAACAGTTGCATTTTCAACCAAAAAGGATGAAATTTTATCCAAAAAGGTTAATTTTCGATCAAAAAAGAGGAATTTTCAATAAAATACATGCATTTTTAATGAAAAAGTTTGATTTGCAATTAGAAAACATCAGTTTTCAATAATAAATATAAATTTTCAACCGAAAATGAAAGTTAAATTTTCAGTTTGAAAAATTAATTTTAAATCAAAAAGAAAACCAAAACGAATTTTCAACAAAATAGTCCAACTTTCAACCAAAGAGATAAACCTTCAAACAAAAAAATAATTTTTTTACAAAGTGGTTCAACTTTTTACCAAGTAGTTAAATGTTCCATTAAAAAAGTCAATTTTCAAAAAAATAGTTCAACTTTCAACCAAAGAGATGCACTTTCAATTAAAATGATGAATCTTCAATTGGAATAGTTAAATTTTCAGTAAAAGGGATGAATTTTCAACTGAAATGATGAAACTTAAAAAAAAATGCTTTTTTAACGCAGTGGTTCAACATTCAATTATTAGTTTAATTTTCAACCGAAAAATAAGAATTTTCAACAAAATAGTTGAATCTTCAACCTAAACAGATTAATTGTCAACCAAACCGTTGCAATTTCTACTAAAACGGATGAATTTTTAAACCAAAAAACACGAACTTTTGAAAAAATAGTTGAATTTTCAACCAAGAAAGATTTATTTATTCAAATTTGTATGGCTTAATGGTATACTTACTTACTTTATGACCAAAATATCAATTTTCAACAAAAAGTTAATTTTCTACCAAAACAGTTGAACTTTCAACCCAAGAAGACGAATTTTTAACAAAATAGTTGAATTTTCAACCAAAAAGGATGACTTTTTAACAATATTGTAGAATTTTCAAACAAAAAAATATATTTCTCTGACCAATTTTTTATTTTCCCTGACCATTAATATTCAAAGACCAGAATCTTAATCTTGTAAAATTTAAGACCCGAATCTTAATCTTGTAAAATTTTTAACTCAGAATCTTTTATAAACGGAATAAAACAGTTTCAAAATCAAATAAAAAAATTTCATATTTATTATCTTTGAGAGTTATTTAAAGTGCCTCATATAGAAATTCTCTGATTTTTGTGAGATTTTTTTTTCAAAATCCCTCATTTTTCCCTGACGCTCCCTGACCTATGGCCACCCTGTTGTTCCTTATAAATACTATTCAAATAATACATCGATTTTAGTAAAAAATCATTTTTTCGATAACAAAATGATACAGTGGTGATTTGTTCAGGTAAATTGTTTATAAAAATTAAATTAAATTTGTACATTTCTTATTATTTTTTCGTTTACCTATAAATTAAGACAGTAGAACCCAAAAATAAGACCTGCGTAAACGTTTACGTCCCTGTTGAAAAAATAAATTAATTCGACTAATCAACGAGTTTTTTCAAAGTAATTTTCTTAGAGATAAGAAATCATAATGTTCAAACAGACAATTTTTTTACTCAAAGCTAAACAGAAAAAAATGGTTTGAACGAGTTTCTTTCAAAATAGACAAATTTGAAATTAAAGTTCGAAACTGAAGAATATTACATTCTTTTTTTAGAAAGTGTCAAAATAGCTTATCAAGCTTATCATTTGGCCTATTTGAAATATTCAAATTAAACGAAATTTTGAAGTACTATATGTCTATCCTTGTAATCATTTTAATTTTAATATTTTCTTGCTACATCAGGAAAAAAATGTGAATAACATTCTTCAGAACGTTAAATCTGATAAAAATTTCATTTATAAGTCATTTATTATAATAGCTTTCGATATAAATAATTTATTATCAATACCTATGTCATCTTTGTCGTATTTCAGTTTAAAGTCTATCACGAGTCTTTAATACAAATTACTATAGGGTTATGCAAGTAGTTTTATTAGGAACTCCATACTTAAACAGCATGTTGTTTTGAAATTACGATTCCCATATAAAGAAACTCGTTATAAATCAATAAGCAGGGAGTCGAACGTTGTCGATAAATAAGGAAATAAAGTAGTACTTTCAGTCTCCTAAATTATAATTTAACGTATTTATGTATGCATAATCGTATATCTTTAAGAAATAATTCATATAACAAATTACTTAAAAATGATAATAACTTTGTATCATATAATGGAAAGCAATCAAACTGAGTTTAAGGGTCGTGCTTAAATTCCGTAAAGTTTTTTTCTTAGATTTTGACCCACGTACTCCCTTTTTGTTAGGGTCTGTGAGTTTTTACTAAATTTTTTTGCGTGAATTTATTTAGGGGTCATCTAAAAATAACGTAAGATGATTTGGGGAAGGGAATTTAGTAAAATCTTGCTGTTTCTCATTCATTAACGAAGTAGTTTAACTTTCAACCAAGTCATTAAATTTTCAATCAATAATTTTCCATTTGAAAATGTTATCTAAAATACATTTTTAACATACATTTTTAACCAAATGGTTGAATTTTTAAACTTAAAAAGATCAATTTTTAACCAAAACTGGAAAAGTGAATAAAAAAATTAATTTTCAATAAAAAACGAATTTTCTACAAAGAAGTTGAATTTTCCATCCGAAAATATGAATTCTCAACAAAAAAGTTCATTTTCAACTCAAACAATTAAATTTTCAACCAAATAGTTAAATTTTCAGTTAAAAACAAAATTTAACCGAAGACACGAATTTTCAGCCAAGCAATTCAATTTTCAACCAAAAAAGACGAATTTTCACAAAATAATTTTTAACAAAATAAATGAATTATCAACAAAATATTTGTATTTTCAAATGAAAAAGATACATTTGAACCACAAATGGAATAGTTAAATTTTCAGTTAAAAAGATTATTTTTCAACGAAAGAAATGAATTTTTCAGTAACATTAGGAATCTTAAACTGAAAGAATGAATTTTCAAATAAGTAGTCCAATTTTCTACCAAATTGTTGAATTGTCAATTTCAAAAATTTAAATTTTCAACAAAAAAGTTACTTTTCAACCGAAGCAGATTAATTTTTAACAAGATACTTGCATTTTTAACTGAAAACGATGAAATCCTTAAAAAATAAATACAATTTCAAAACAAGAAGACGAATGTTAAAAAAAAGTTTTAATCAAATTGTTAAATTTTCCAGCCAAAAGACGAATTTTAAATAAAACAGTTGAATTTTCAACCAAAAAGAATGACATTTTAACATTTCGAGTTACATTTTTAACCAAATAACATTTTTAACAAAAAAAGGCTTTTTTAACCAAAAAATTAATAGTAAATTTTTCAACTGAAACATATTAATTTTTAAGAAAACAGTTGCACTTTTAACCAAAAGCACTTGCAATCAAACTGTTAAATTTTCAACCAAAAAAGGTTGACTTAACAAAATTGTTGAATTTTCAACCAATTAATTAAATGTTTAAGAAGTTGAATTTTCAATCAAAAAGATGTTTTTTTAACTAAGAAGATGAATATCCTATCGAAAAAAGGACTGATCAACAAAATACATGAATTTTCAACCAAATAGTTAAACTTTTAACTAAAAATGATCAATTTTTCAACAAAGTAGTTAAATCTTCAATCAAAGAGATTGATCTTCAATTTAAAAGATGAATTTTCAACAATGTAATTCAAGTTTCAACCAAGTAGTTGAATTTTTGACAAAAATATTACTGCTTAAAAAAATAGTTGTATTTTCAACAAAACAATTAAATTTGCAACCAAATAATACAATTCTCACCAAAAAAGAAGAATTCTTAACCCAAAATTTAATATTAAACTTTTCGATTGAAAATAATGATCTTTCAACCAAAAACAGTTGGATTTTCTTATTGGGTCCTATTAATTCAGTCGAGAAAAGGGGGAAACATTGTGAAGCCTGCCATAAATAAATAGGAATTTTGATACTTTATGGGCTAAAGTATAATATTTTGAAAAAACATTGAAGTTCATTCTTAATACAATGTTTAAAATTCAAGTAAGTTATCTTATAAGATTGTTATTTTTTCACTCAAAACGTGCTGTTTGTTGACCCTGACCAACTTTTTCCGGAACGGCGGAACGTAATAAAAGTCGAGATTGTAAGCGCATGATGCTTTCAAACCATGTACAATGAATGGACTTGCATTCCAGACGTGACTTACAATTCGAAAAAAATATTGCCGAACCGTTAGATGACAATGATCGATCAATTCAACTTGTTTTTCATTTAATTTACATACATTTTTCAGATACCTCTTTCAAGGACTGAAATTCGATAGGTTTCCATTGAAAAAATACTAAATTTAATTTATGTTGATTTATGCATTTATTATTAGCGGCGATTTTTCTTAGGAAAAATATATTCAGGCCAAAAATCGACTTGTTTTAAGGTCTAATATATAAAGAAGAACAGATTCGTTAAAAAGTAGCCTAGGATTCGATAGAACTTAAATTAAGTTTATGTTTTGACTTCAACTAAGGGGTCGTCTGTAAAATAAATTACCAAATTTTTAACCAAAAAAGATGAATTTTTAATATAACAAGACGAATGTTCAACAACAATGAAAATAATTTGTAACCAAATAGATGCATTAACAAACCAATAGTTGAACTTTCAAACAAAAGATAGGAATTTTCATTAAAATAATTGAACTTTTAACAACAACATTTTTAACCAATTTTTGACTAATAAAGATGAATTTTCAATCAAGAAAGATGATTTTTCTACCATAAAAGCGGAATTATCAATCCAAAAGAACGACTTTTCAACAAACAGATGGTCTTTTCGATAAAAAAATAGGAATATAACAAAATAGTTGATTTTTAAACCTGCAAAGATGCATTTTCAACAAAACGATCGAATTTTCAAACCAAAAATATTAAAATTCAACCAAAAAAAGTTGCATTTTCAAGCCAAAGAGACAATTTTTTAAGAGACAGTTGAATTTTCAACCCGAAATGTTGAATTTTCAACAAAAAAGTTCATTTTAAACAAAGAAAGATGACTTTTTTTACCATAAAGGACGAACTTTCACCTCATCAAGAAAGATTTTCAACACTGTAGTTGAATTTCGGACCAGAAAAGATGACATTAGCAAAATAGTTGAATTGTCAAAAAAATAATTTGATTTTTAACCAAACAGCTGAATTTTAAACGTAAAAAGATGAATTTTTAAACAAGAAGATTAATTTTCTACCAAAAGACGAATTCTCAACAAAATATATGAATTTTAAACTAAACAGTTCAACTTCCAACTAAAAAAGATACGTTTTCAACAAAAAATGGAATAGTTAAATTTTCAGATCAAAAAATTACTTTTCAACAAAAAAAAAAGTTATTTTCAACCAGTTGCATTCAACGAAAAAAGACGAATTTTTAACAAAATAGTTGAATCCTCAAACAAGAAGATGAATTGATAATAAGCAAGCTTAATTTCCTACCAAAGTAAACAAAAATCAACAAAATACATGAATTTTAAACTAAATAGTTTAATGTTCAACGTATAAAGGATAAATTTTCAATCAAAGAGATGAATCTTAAAAAAAATGATTTTTCAACAAAGTACTTGTAGTTCAGTTTTCAACCAAGTAGTAGAATTTTTAACAAAAAAAAATGTGTTTTCAAGCAAATAGTTAAATTTTAAACCGAAAAAATAAATTTTCCACCAAGAAGATTAATATTCTACCAAGAAAGTTGGATTTTTAAAGAAATTGTTAACTTTTAAAGCCAAAATACGGACTGCCTACAAAAACTTTAAATTTTCGACCCGAAAATATGATTTTTCAACCAAAAAGTTCATATACAACCAAATAGTTAAATTTTCAAATAAAATGATGAATATATAAAAAATTATTTACAAATTAGTACAACTTCAAAAAAAGTAAATAGTTGATTTCCCAACCAAAAAAAGATGAATTTTCAAAAAAAAAATTGAATCTTCAACCAAAATAGATCAATTTTTATTCAAACAATAACATTTTTAACTAAAGGGGATACATTTTGAAACAAGAAGATTTATTTACTACCAAGAAAAGACAAATTTTCAATAAAATACAAGAATTTGTAACCAGATTAAAAATTAAAAGTTGAAAATTATTTCTGGAGCAAAAAAAAAAAGAACAAATTTTGAAGAAAATAGCTGAATTTTCAACCAAAAATGATAACTTTTTAATAAAATTGTTTTACTTCAAAAAAAAAAATAATTACATTTTTAACCAAATAATAAAATTTGTCACCAAAAAAAGATGAATTCTTAACCAAAAATTTTATGGTAAACTTTTTAACCGAAACAGATTAATTTTTAACCAAATAATTGTTTTTTACAAAAAACTATGAAATTTTTACAAAAATACATACATTTTCAAACAAAAAAGACCAATGTTCAACAAAATAGTTGAAATTTCTACTCCAGTTAAGAAAAAAAGTTTTCAATCAAACTGTTGAATTTGTAACCAAAACGGAATTACTTTTTAACAAAATTGTTAAATTTTCAACCAATCAATTAAATTTTTAAGTAGTTGAATTTTCAACTAAAAAGATGATTTTTAACCAAACAGTTGAACTTTTAACTAAAAAATTAGCAATTTTCAACCAAACAAACTTTGAACAAAGTAGTTAAATTTGCAACCAAATAGTAGAATTTTTAACCAAACGAGCTGAATTTCAAACCAAAACTATAATAGTCGTCTTTTTAACCAAAAAAATTATCTTTTAATATAAAATAGTTGGATTTCCTTATTAGGTTCTATTAATTCAGATCACATTTGAGGAAAATTCGCAAAATTGGTTCAAATTAATCATCAGGAAACGTATTAATCCCCCAAGTCCTTCCAAAAATTATTTTAAAAATTAATTGTCGTTCCCTAAGATGTGTCAGACTATATAGAATTATTTTTCGATACAACTCATTTATAAAATCTAAAAAATACCAGAAACCACAAATATTTAAGATTTTGTGAAAACATTTAGGCTTAATTAAAAAATGGTTTAGTTTTAGCTTAAAAAACGTCTCTCTTTCATGGACGACGTTAAATAATAATTATTATAACAAAAATATTGAAAGTTTGCGCGAAACTAATTTTATTTTTGTACGATCAATTTAGTGTCTTTAGGACAGTCCATTAAATGAAAAACGATTACATGCCAGGTTTATTTTTATTATACTTTTAGAACTGTTTATTGGTATTGCCAGCTGCGTCGATAGACAGACTTCACTATTATAGACGTAGTTACGTGAAATTTGTACTATTTTTAGCAAATACATATTCACTTTTCTGGGAAGCACTTGACCATTCGTCCCATGTGAAAATAACTCTTCTTCTTTTATGAAAATATTAAGTCTTTAGTTTATCGTCTCTGTTTCTGTCTAATCCTTTCACCTTAGACTTCACAGCCTAAAGTGTTCTTAAAATAAGGGAAATAGGGTGATTTTTCACGAAAATAGGGAAATAAATTTCTTTTAAATAAAATGATTTTTTAATAACATTGTTCAACCTTCAACGATATATAGTTGAATTTTCACATAAAAAGATGAATTTTCAACCTAGAAAATTAATTTTCTACCAAAGAAGACAACTTTTCAACAAAATACGTGAATTTTCAACTAAATAGTTAAATTTCCAACTAAAAAAAAAGAAATTTTCAACCAAAAATGGAATAGTGAAAACTTGAGTTAAAAAGATTAATATTCGTCCAAAAAAGAAGAATTTTCAACAAAATAGTTAATTTTTCAACCAACCAGATGAATTTTAAACTGAAATGATGAATCTTCAACCAATAAAATGAATTTTTCACAAAGTAGTTCAACTTTCAACGAAGTATTGTTGAATTTCCAACCGAAACGATGAATTTTCAACCAAGAAGATTAATTTTCTACGGAAGAAGACAAGAAAATACATGAATTTTCAACCGAATAGTTCAACTTTAAACTAAAAAAAAATTAAACCAAAAATGAAATAGTGAAAATTTTAGTTAAAAAGATAAAAGTCGACCCAAAAAAAATTGACTTGTCCACAAAATAGTTAATTTTTCAACCAGCGAGATGAATTTTTGAATTGAATTGATAAATCTTCAACCAATAAAATGAATTTTTAACAAAGCAGTTCAACTTTCAACGAAGTATAGTTGAATTTTCAACCGAAATGATTAATTTTCAACCAAGATTAATTTTCTACCAAAGAAGACAACTTTTCAGGAAAATAAATGAATTTTCAACCAAATAGTTAAATTTATACGTGAAAAAAATTCAAAGAAAAATGGAATAGTGAGATTTTCAGTTTAAATTTAATATTCAACCAAAAAAAGAAGAACTTTCAAGAAAATAGTTAATTTATCAACCAAAGAGATGAATTTTCCACTGGAATGATGAATCTTCAACCAATAAAATGAACTTTTAACAAAGTAGTTCTACTTTCAAACAAGTATAGTTGAATTCTCAACCAAATGAAAAGTTCTAAACAAATAATGTAATGGTTGATAGTTCAACCAAATAATATTTTTCTTTTAAGTCAAAAACAGTTAAATTCAACCATAGAAGACGAATTTTCAACAAAATAGTTGAATCATCAACCAAAATTAATTCGTATTTAAGCGAAAAAACGAAGAAAAGGAAGAGTTTCTTGAAAAGAGGGGAAAAAAAGGAATCCTTTAAAAAAGCGGAGAAGAGGGGAACAGGAATCAAAATATTTTGTATTTTCCTTTTACTGTTTAATTAATTTGTGAGGCTTTTTTGCTTTCCTATTTTTGTATTTTTTCATTGTATAATATGTTCTCTACCTTCTTATTAATAGTTTTACTTTAGAAAAAGCCGCCTGTTACAACAAAATTTCTAAGCACATAAAAACAACACCGCGCAATTTATTATTCTTCAAAAGAAATTTATTTTTATTTATGGATAACAGTTATCGATCAGCGGATGAATACAGCTGTAAACTGTTTTACACAGCTGTCAAATTTATCTGGCGGTGGATAAATTTGATTACTTTTCACGAATTAAAACGCGGCACTGAAATAATCTGCAGTGAGGATAAAAAAGTTCGGAGTTCAAAACATTACTTCAAGAACGAATGTTGGATTGTTATAAAAGGTTCCAAAAACAATTTAGTACATAAATTTATTATTTTTACATTCTCATTCTAATGAGAAGGTATTGGTTTTATGTAAAATTTGACATAGTCGGTTTTCATCAAATCTCCACGTTTTGAGACCCCCTGAGCCAGAAAAAACGGTTTTTACCAAGGTGTCTGTCTTTAGTCTGTCTGTCTGTCTGTAGCCACGATAACTTTCGAAAAAATGATCAGATTTGATTGAGCTTTGGCACACTTTTTTATGGCCAAAAAATAGAGAACGAGTTCGTTAACCAGCTATTTTGGATGAAAATTCAAAAAGTGAGCACATTTTGAAAATTTTTGAGACCACTTTTTTTGAAGATTTAAAAATTCTATGTATGGTTATTAGTAGTACGCAAAATGACGAACAAAATATTTTAATGACTTTTCGTGATAAAACAAAAATTACTGGAGTTATAGCATTTTCAAAATTCCAAAAAACAAACGAAAATGTACATTTTAAGCCGAAAAACGCACGATATGAAAAAAAGTCAAGAGAAGAAAAACGTTGCTTTTTGAACGCCCTATAATATTTTTATAACAACTTTTTGAATTTTTTGAAAAATAAAAAATTCAAATTTTGATCGCACAAAAAAAATAATCAAAAATTCCATTTTGCTGTGAAACTATGCAAGATACGAGAAAAGATCATTCCACCAAAATTGTGCACCCAAAAAAGATCTACAAATTTCTTATCATTCACTTTTTGATATGACGCGTAGTTTTTGTTTTATTCGTAAAAAACAGCATTGAAAATAGAAAAATCAAATGCACAGAACCGAGCGTGGAACGCAAGGTTCAAATGATTTTCAAATCAAATATCGAGCGCGAAGCGCGAGTGTCTGGATGAGAATGTGTTCCTTAAGGTCGATAGAACCTTGAGTAAATGAAGTTCCTTTTCAGTCTAAAATAAAAACAAATTTAACAATCACTTAATATGTAGAGGTTTTGATAATTTTATAATATTTGCAAACAAACTTTTTCTTTTCATCGAAGTCGAACACGAAGTTGAAAAATCTAGAGCAACCGAGCGTAAAGCTCGATGTAGATACGCCCTAGGCGCGCTCAAACTTGCGAGCGAAGCGAGCCGCGCGCGAAGCGCGCGATGAGAATGTGCCCGCGATGCGGGCAGATTTTTTGGATCTTTAACAGAATGATTTTCCAAAATTCGATAAATTTTGAATCTCAACACAAAGTTTTATTCTTAACATCGTTTAAAACTTTAAATTATTTTCTTTTGAATGGTTTCAATTTTAGATTCGACGGCTGCTAAAAAAACTCGAGCAATTCAAGTGCGTTTCAAAAACGCTTAATTCCCGTGTATAATAGGGTTGTCCAAAAAGAAATTGAATTTTTTTTAAATTTTCATTCATATCGCCCCCAAGTTTGTTTGAACCCACAAAAAATTAATTCCATTAAAATAAAAAAAATTATATTTAGAGGTTCCGCAAGCCCCATGAAGCTTAACACGTATTTCCCATAAGAAAAATATACGTTTTTTTAAATTTTATTCAAAATCGTCATTATTAGGTGAATCGAGTTAAGACTCAACGCTTCTCTCCACAATTAGATATAGAATAGAAATATATAATTAATTTTTAAACATTACCTCATAAGTCTGTTTTGTATGGTCCCAAAAAAACCCCATAAATGAAAAATTGGGTTTTGCGAGTTTCTGGTGCTAATTTTTTGTTTTTTTCAATACAATATATTTCTATTCGTAAAATACTACTTTTTACTGATACTGATATGTTTACATAAATGTTTTAAACAATTTATTATTGCTTATAACTATCTTCTCCTATAATTCTCTTCGTTTATATAATGCTAGATAGTTGCGGTTGTTTCTGAACTTTTAAACTTTTTGTCCACTTTTTACTTAGTGAGATAATAATTAATGTTACGTGGTTTTCTAAAAATATCAGCTTTTCTTTGACTTTTTAGTTAGGAAAAAATAATGAATATTACTGATTATTTAAACAAAAAGGCTCTTAGTAACTACTTCAAGAAAAATTTACATTTAACATGAACCATATAGAAAATTTGAAGAATATTTCAAGTATCTGTTTTATTTCAGAAAAATATATTCACAGAAAAGAAAGAGATTGTTGAAAAAAATTATTCTCTCTAATGTTCATTTATTATTTACTCATAACTAGAAAGTCAAAGCAAAATTGAAAATTTAAGAAAAAGCCGCTAGTTTCTAGCACTTATTTAAGACAAGATAGTTATAAACAATAATAATTAGTTTAAACACTTACGTTTGTTGAATTTCATTAATTTTTACCTCGCTTTAGGTGAAAAGTGGATAAAAAGTTGAATATTTCATAAAAAACACAACTTTCTAGCATTATACAAAGATAATATCATTTAAAATAATAATAAATTGTTTAAACAATTATGTTCGTTAACTTAAATTAATTAATACCACATTATGAGTACAAAGTTAACAAAAAGCAGAAAATTTCCGAAGAAGCCGCAACTATCTAGCATTACTATAGGAGAAGATAGTTATAAGCAATAATAATTTGTTTAACAATTATGTTTGTTAAATTTAATTAATTTTTACTACACTCTAAGTAAAAAGTAGACAAAAAGGTGAAACATCTAATTATCATTAGAAAGTAGTGTTTTATGTATTATAAACAATTTATATTAAAAAACCCGAAAAAAATTATAATTTGCGCCAAAAACTCGCAAAATCCAATTTTTCACTTATGGGTTTTTTTTGGATCCTATAAAACATACTTATGGGGGTGATATTTAAAAAGTCATTATTAATTTACATTCTATAGCGAATTGCGAAGAGAAATGAAATGTTGATTTCAACTCGATAACCTAATATTGACGATTTTCAATCAAATTTACAAAAACGTCTTTTTTTTATGGGAAATACGTATTAAACTTCATGGGGCTTGCGTTTTCAAAACGCACTGCGTGAGTTACTCGCGTCTTTTTAGCAGCCATCGAATGGTTTATTTCAAGAAGTTTTATTTCGAAACGACAAATTAAAGTTGTTATTAAAAATGATCCATTTTGGTACGATCAAATGGAAAATTGTACAAATTGTTCAACTTTGAATTTTTGCAATATTATCTACTTGTACGAAATAGATTTTGTAATGATGCATGAGATTAATAGTAGAATTATTGTAATAATTTCTCATTTTATTTTCGTTATGGCTTCCATTCAAGGCGTTAAAGAGGCGCTTCCTTCGCGACACGTTCCATTGATATTAATGTCATCCTGACTGACCCTGAACAATTTAGCACAACTGTTCTCTATGTGGCACGAGCCACCCCATTATCTAATTGAGTAAAACGAAGGATCAGCGATTTTTAATTGACCTCTCTGACCTCATCTTCCTCCATTTTCTGACCTGTAACCTCACTTTGCAACTAAGACCGACATTATTTTTTCAATTATTTCCTCTAAGAATACATTATATGTGTGCAAAGTGCATACTCAAGTTTTAAAATAGCATAGAAAAGTCTTATACTTCTGTTACCACTTGATTCACACCATAAATTAATCTGGGTTATTTTCCCGGTTCTAAATAACAAATCTCCTCTTAGGGGTCATCTATAAACTTCTTAACAATTTTTTGGAGATTCCCCCCCCCCAATAACGTAACTTAGCCGTTGGTTACACACGGATTTCACGTTCCTTCTGCGTTTTAAGTGAGTTCAGTTACCCAAAATGCTCTAAAAGCAGATAAAATAGGGTGATTTTTACGAGAATATGAGAATAATAGGGGAATTCATTCTTTTAAATAAAATTAATGTAGATAAGATAGTTGAACTTTTAACCGAATAGTTAAATTCTCAAGCCAAAAAGACAAATTTGTTCGAAAACTGTTAAATTCTTAACAAAAAAGTTTCTTTTCAACGAAGAAAGATGACTTTTCTACCATAAAAGATTTATTTTAAATCCAAAATGACGAATTTTGAACAAAAAGTTGAATTATTTATTTTGACAAAATAGTTTGATTATCAACAAAATAGTTTTTCGAAATAGTTGAATTTCTAATCAAGTAGTTGAATTTTCAGCCAAAAAGACAAATTTTTTACAAGGCGGTTGAATTTTCAACAAAAAAGTTTATTTTCAATGAAGAAAGATGAATTTTCAATCCCAAAGTGCGAATTTTCAAAGAAATCTGTATTATCATTAGAGAATAACATAAATATTTAACGTCTTTTCAGACTAGATGGAGCTATGAATTACAAATTTTTTTTTTTTAATCATTTTTTCAGAGAAAAAAAAATTAAATAATTTTTAAAAAGTTGTAATTCATAGCTCCATCTAGTCTGAAAAGACGTTAAATATTTCTGTTATTCTCTAATGATAATACAGACTTCTTTACAAATTTGATTTTTAACATCTAGCATAATAATGCGTATATTTTCTGAAATAAAGTTTCTTTTCTCGATCTCTCTAGTAGCTTAATGAAAAAAGCACCTGACCGGAAATCAGAAGTTCTCTGGTTCGAATCCCAGCGGAGCGAAAGGAGGTCTTTTTTCAGAAAAAAAGTACGTATTTCCAACAAAACAGTAGAGCTTTCGACCAAAAATAAGAATTAATAAAATATTTAAATTTTCAACTAAATAATAATAAGCATCTAATAAAATAGTTGAATTTTTAACCAAGTAGTTGAGTTATCAGCCAAAAAGACGACCTTTTTAGAAGACGGTTGAATTTTCAACCAAAAAAGATGACTTTTCTACCAGAAAAGATGAATTTTTGAACAAATATTTGAATTTTCAACAAAATACATGGTTTTCAACCAAATAGTTAATTTTTAGACTAGAAAAGATCATTTTTCAATCAAAAATGGAACAGTTGCATTTTTAGATAAAAAAAATTAATTCTCAACAACAAAACAACACATTTTCAACAAAATAGTTGAATTTTCAACCAAAAAGATGAATTTTTAGTAAAGTGTTGAATCATCAAATAATTGGTTTAATTTTTAACCAAATAATTGAAATTTCTACCAAATAGTTCAATTTTCAACCAAAAATATGAATTTTCAATCAAAAATTTGAATTTTCAACCCAAAGTTCATTTTTAACCAAATAGTTTAATTTTCTACAAAATTGTTGAATTTTCAACTAACATGATGAATCTTCAACCAAAAAATACGAATTTTTATCAACATACTAGAAATTAAATAAAATAGTTACATTTTCAGTCAAAAAAATTAATTTTCAACCAAAAAAGAAGCGAATTTTCAATAACATTTTTTAACTATGAAGATTAATTTTCTATACCAAAAAAGACGAATTTTCAACCAAATAGTTGAATTTTTAATTGAAAAGGATACATTTGCTTAAAAATAGTTGATTTTTCATCTAAAAAGAATAACAAGTGTATTGTATTTTATTTTGAAGGGAGGAAATTTTGGTTATAAATTGGTCTTCTGAATTGGAGGAGGGTAATTTTTTATTTTTAACATTTTTATTGAGTTGGAAGGGAGGAAATTCTGGTGTTTAGTTTTTCTAAATTGGAAGAGGCACTCTTTTTGTTTTGAACATTTGTACTGTGTTGTAAGGGAGGAAATTTTGGTTATTAATTGTTTTTCTCAATTGGAAGCGGGGAATTTAAAAAAAAATTGTATCGAGTTGGCAGGAACAACATTTTGGTTATTAATTATTTTTCTGGATTGTAAGAGACGAGTTTTTTCTTTTAACATTTTTAACGAGTAGACCTCGGAAAAATTTGTTATTTTTAACATTCAGATAGACTTCTTATTTTCAATTTTGTACTGAATTGGAAGAGGGACCTGTTTTATTTTTAACACTTTTATTAATGTGCGTTGAAAGGGAGGATTAGTTTTAATTTAGAACATTGAAAATTATAGCGTGGATTTATATTTTTAAACAGAAATCTTCGAACTGCTCAATTTATAAAAGTAAGAAATTTTGAACGTTAGAATAAAAACTTTCTGATTAAAAAATTATTTATTCACTTTAAATTTAATCTCTTCAAAATATAGAGTTGAATTTGACAGGAAAAAATAATTAATTGTTTAATCAAAGTATACATGTGCATAAAAAAAATTCGCACATTCGAGGCGCAGCAGTGTTGAAATTATTAAATCCACGCGTAGGTGTTGGCAAACGATTGCAATGTACTTTCTCTTGCGTTTCCTCGTGCCTTACATTTTTTGCACATACTACATTTCTCATACTTCCGCTCTACAATGCAAAAAAATCGAATTTCGCAAACGTCTGGACATTTTTTTTTAATTTTGCAAGCTGTTATTCCTGACACGAGACAAAAGAAACATAGTGACACCTTAATTTTAATACTTCGATGAGTTTCGATTATTGATTGATTTTATCTCAATTTTAACTGATTCAAATAATGCGGATTCGACGATTAACAACTCAGTCAAAAGTGACTATTAAATTAGTCAATTTGTCTCACTGATGAAAACAGTCATTTTTAATTATCAAATCTGTTCAACTTTCAATCAAAAAAGACCAATTTTCAACAAAATACACGAATTTTCAACCAAAAAGTTGAATTTTCAACTAAGAGGATTAAAAACAACCGAAAAATCGAAATTTCATAAAAATAGTTGAATTTTCCATCAAACAGATTAATTTTCTAAAGGATCAATTTTCAGCCAAAAATAGAATAATTAAATTTTTACTTGAAAAAAAATTAATTTTAAACCACAAAAATAACGAATTTTCAACCAAATATTTAAATTTTCACGGAACATATGATTTTTCAACTGAAAAGAGGAATCATTAATCAAAAGAACTAATGTTTAATCAAGCAGTCAAACTTTAAACCAAGTACATAGAGAATTTAAAAAAAATTATCTTTCCGCCAAGAAGATTAAATTTATACCAAAAAATACTTCAAACAAATATTTGAATTTTCAAATAAAAAAGATAAATTTATTATTTTTTTAAACGGAAAAGTTAAATTTTCAGATAAAATAATTAATTTTCAGCGAATAAAACAATGAAATTTCAACAAACTAGTTAAATTTTTTAACCAAACAGATAAATTTTCAGTTGAACTTTCAACCAAGCAATAGAATTTAAAAAAAAAATTAATTTTCATCTAAAACTGCCAATTAAACTTTCAGCTTAGTAACTGAATTTTCAAACAGAAAAGATGAATCTTCAACAAAAAATGTAATAGTTCATATTTCAACCAGAAAATGTCAATTTTAAATAAAAAACAGTTGAATTAACAGTTGAATCACACAATTGAACAACGAATTTTCAAGAATACAGTTAAATTTTCAACCATAGAAATCAGTTTGTAACGAAAATGATGAATGCTTAAACACACAAATTAATTTTTAAGAAAGTAGTTCAACTTTTAACCAAGTAGTTGAATTTTCAATAAACAATATGAATTCTCAAAAAAAATTGATCGAATTCGTAACTTTCAATGTGCTAATCAGTCATTTATGGTTAATTTTAATCATTTATTAAAATGTAGGAATTTAATGAAGAATTGTAATTTCGAAATAATTTTACTATTTTATTACAGCAAACTTCAGTCATTTCTATTGCCAGAAGATTTGTTTTCCGTATATGAAAAGGTGAAACTTATTCGGTTGTTAGGTATTGTTAGGTTGAAACTAATTTTTGTTTTACTGATAATTTGATGATTTATAAACGTTGCAAACTTTAGTCACATCCAGTAATGAGATTGAAGTTTGCCACGTTTACGATAAACGAAAATTAAAAAAAAAATTCTATCTAAAACATGATAGATAAAAAATTTCCAGCGGAAAATAGTTATATAGAACCCCATAAATGAATCACTAAAGTTTCAACCCCTTTGCGCATACAGAACTCAGCCCATATCATCCCTTAGAACTAAAATATTCACCAAATTTACCCTAATTCGCGGGGTCAAATTTTTATTGCTGATAATAAGTCTCCCCAATGCTAAAAGATTTTTATTTTAATGTAATTCAATGATTACAATGTTTTATTTTATTTTAAATCTCAACTTTACAATTTTTTAAAGCGCAATTACCCACTTTATGAATCTAATAAATATTTTAATTAAAGGAAACGAGCGTCAGATTTAATCGATCTGTTGCTATAATTTTATCTTTTATAAGATGTTAATCTTGCGTTGAAATGGTTTAGAAAAATCCAATCAACTTTGATTATTTTGTTTATTCTGAATAGTAGTTTCGATATAAAAGGTATGAGTTATTATTACCCTGAGATTGGACAAGATAGAAAAATTGTAAATGTAGACAAGGTAGAAAATTTACGCATTGAAAGTTGCGTAGATTCGTTAGAAGACTCGAAAGGTAGCTATTAACTAAAAATGGAAAAGCTTGTTAATGTAGTCGACCATGAACGTTGACCATTTCTGGACACCCTACTTTCTATGGTAATTTACAATTGCAGGATTTTCCTCGATTCATTCAAAAAAATGGGAGCTGCAACAATTTCCTGGAAAATTTACCTATCGATGTGCTTCAGTGGAAATGATTAAACAACAGTTATTTTAAGTTGAATTTTTTTTTTCATGCATTACTTCCTTTTATAGTTCAAAGTAGCTAATCATACCTGTGTAAAAAATAGGTGTGACGAAATTCTCGAATATCTCGCACTAATTATGGTCGATTTATGTAAATCGCAATTTCCAAATGAGGAATTTTAATTCTCAAAATTTCTTTAGGAAACTAATTTTAATTGTACATGATTTTTTAATAATAAGGGCAACAATTCTGCTCTAACTTTTTCACCAAATGTTTTAAAAATGCCAAAAGGATTCTATTAAAACCCCTTGACTATACTAAATGCGTTTATACGTATTTATCTATTAATAAAGATTAAGAATTTTCTGATCCACCAATTTTTCTAAACATTGTTGATAAAAGAGAAAATTTCAATTGCAAATGTTTTTTAATATTCGGAAATGATTCTATTTCTACCATTTTGCTAGTACAGCATATAATTTGTAACATTTTTCAAACTTTTAAAGAAAAAAGAAAATTATGGGATTTTTGAGGATTTCAAAATATGTTGAAAAAGACTGGACGATTTTAAAACAATGCTTTTAATTTTTGCAGGATCTAAACAATTTTTGGAAAACTTTGAATTCTTTGAAGAGATATTTCAAAGTTTTAAAAAGATTCAAAAACAATTTAAAAATTGAAAAGATTTCACAACATTTAAAAAAAATGCAGATTTTTGAAGAATTTGAAATAAAATTTCGAAGTTTTTTAAAATGAGATTTTAGAAGGTATGGAGTTAATTTTTTTTTAAAGATTCCAGACAAAATTTTAATTCATTCTTTACTTTGAAAAACTAATTTAAAGAAAATATTTATAAATATTTTTAAACATTTCAAATGATTGTCTATATTTTCAGAAAAGAATGTAGAAGATTTTAAGGCAAAAATTTTCAATTTTGCAAGATTACAAAATTATAGACCAAATTTGAATAATCTTACGGGATATTTCGAAGTTTTAAATAAAAAAAATTTCTTACGATCTTTTGGAACAATATTTAATGATTTTTTGTTTTAAAAAATGTATTTTAAAAGAACATTTAAAACGTTATCAAAACATTCCTAAAAACTTTCAAAATTGTCAAAACAGAATCTGGAAGATTTTATGGATTCATTTGTTTAATTTTGCAGATTTTTTTCAAAATTGTCGGAAAAATTCGAATCATTTTAAAAGATAAAATTTAAATGTTGCAATTGTTAAGATTCAAAAATTGTATAAATCGGAAATTTTCCTGTGTCCGAAATTGTATTGTGTCAGATGTGTAATTTTATTCCGAAATTATCTATTTTTGGAATTTTTCAAATTCGGTAATATTATAAACTTTCGGGAATGTTATTATTCGGAAATTTTAAATTATTGGATTACAGAATTTCGGGAATTTCCTATTTTTAATATTTGTTATCGCGCCTTTATTGAAACTTCGAGTGTCGATACCTGTAGAGCGGGTTGAAATACACGGAAAAAATTTATCCGTGAAGAAGTCACGAACTTGTACCTAGGTCTCGGATACGAGATAAAAAAATGAAACATTACATTCTTATTTCTATGAGAAATATATGGATAAATTTCAAAGTTTCTTACGAACAGTTCGAATTTCCTACGAATAGTTCCTGAAAATTTCAGACTGAAATATAAAGAGGAAAAATTTTATTTGTGCGATTTAATTTTATATTAATTTATAAATTCGCAACTCAGAAGATTCGAACCCTCAAAGACTGCTGACTCACAAGTTTCTAAACATAAACCAGGAGTGCGTAAACACGCGCAGCCATCAAGGGCAAACAAAATAGGTATTATAAAATTTCTAGCCACTCATCCGACGAGCTCGAGGCACACACGCACCGCGCGTTTGGGAGTGAGTGTGTGTGGGCCACGTACAGGCGAACTTAGTTTCGAGTTCTCAGATTTGTCGGGCAATCTCGTGAGTGCTCTGAGAATCTTTTCCCAATTACTCGTAATATTTTTGTAATTATTCACGTAAAAAAAAAGTGATGAACCGTTTTAGAATTTTCACATAGAGTTCGTCAATCTTTCTCAAAGTTCGCAGGTTATTTACGAAAATACATAAATATCCGATGAATTTTTCTCATATCCGAGACCTAGCTACTAGTTCGTGACTTTTTTACGGATAAATTTTTTCCGTGTATGGTGTGTGCATCCCTAGGGTTGAAACTCTAGTTGTCGAACCCTAGGGCTGAAACAAAATGTTTCAACCCTAGGGATGCAAACACCGTGTTTCAACCTACTCTACAGGTAGCGAAACTCAAATTTTCAATAGATTTGCTATAAAAAATAATATGCAATACTATTCCTTTTTCGGGATTTTTCAGTTATCTCGAATATTATCTGGTACTGCTTAGTTAATTTCGGCAATGTTGAAAATCAACTTACTTTTCAATTAGAAAACACCAAAGTTTGGTGATATTTTTTGAACTGTTAAAAATTAATATTTTCAAACTTGACGGTTTTAATCTAGTATGGAAGAATATGAAAATTGATCTTGGGAGACCTTTCAACTTTTTCACTTTCTTTAAATCTGAAAACTTCTTAATTTTAAAGATTATTCAAACTGTTTAATTCTAAAATATATCGGAAATCATAATTTGACGTCTCATATATTGAAATGCGAAAAATCTAAAAATTGCAGTGTTCGATGTACAATTTTTTCTCTTGAAATTTAAACTTGACGAAAAATGTAATTATACCTTCAAGAATTGCAATAGTATTATTATTGATGATATTGTGCAAACAAGAAAAGATCACTTTTCATGAAGAAATTTGAAAAATACTAAAAATGCTTCTTGTAAAAATTAGTTTTAACGAAAATTCTTCCTTATTTGTTTTTCACCAATTTATTAGAAGCGATGGGATCAATTATTATAAAATCTGTTCAAGCTTTTGAGAATCTTTTTCCCGCGAAAATAAGCTATCATTGATTAAAATCGTATAATCAAAAAAAATTGGTAACTGATTTTTCGTAAACCAGTGCAGTGTGCATCAGTGGGTGTTCCATAAATGCATTGGAATTTTTTTTCGAATTTTCAAGCATATCACCACCAAATTTGTTCGAATCCATAAAATGATAAATGCGTTAAAAAATGATATTTATGAATTCCTCAAGCCCCATGAAGTTTAACACGTATTTCCCACACAAAAATACGTTTTTGTAAATTTTATGCAGAATCGTCAATATTAGGTGAATCGAGTTGAAATCAATATTTCTCTTTACAATTAGCTATAGAATACAAATGAATAATTATTTTTTAAATATCAACCCCCTAAGTGTGTTTTGTAGGGTCCCAAACAACCCCACAAGTGAAAAATTGTATTTTGCGAGTTTTTGGCGCTAATTATGATTTCTTGTGGTTTTTTCTTAGTACAAATTGTTTTTAATACATAAAATACTACTTTCCACTGATAATAATATGTTTACATTAATTGTCTAAACAGCTTACTATTGTTTTAGGCAATTTTCTCTTTAAATAGAGTTAAAAAGTCGCGGTTTTTTCCGAATCTTTCAACTTATTTTAAAATTTTCATTTAGAGCAATTAGAATTGTTTAAATCATGTATTATTATTAATGATAATATTTTTTTTAGAATACTGTCCACTTTTTACTTAGAGTGAGGTGCACAGAAAAAACTGAGAATAAAATTTGTTGCAGGACATTTTTTAGAGCGATAAAGTTTTGTTCAGCCAACTTCGCGTCTTTCAAAATACATGTGTTTGTCATGGAAAAACAAAAGAAAGTTTAACCGATATTTGTGTATATAATCTGTATATAAGATATAATACACATGTGTGTGAAGCAAATATGCTTTCATTTCTTTAAATCTTGTCAAATATTCGCAATTAATTTAATAATCTAGAATTCGTCAACTGAATTATTTATAATTAAAGTGCAATGTACGGGTGGAACTTTTTCCTAAATTCGCTGTGAATCGTAAAAATTTAATGCGAATCGAAAATTACTGCTGAACTTACTTTGAATTTGTGTAAAATGAAATTATCTGATTTTTCTTGTAAGTGATTAACATGAATGGATATATGAAATTTAATATACACGCTCTTAATGGTGACTTCATATGCTTGATATATTAATTTTAATACACATGGGCATATTAAATTTATTATCATTTTTAACAGTGATAAGACAAAATTGCTATGAACAATGATAAATTGTTGCAACAATTTATTGAAACATCTAATTATCAATATTAGGCAATACTTTATGTATTAGAAACAATTTGTATTAAAGAAAAAACTGGGGAAAATTATAAGTAGCGCAAAAAAAGCGAAACCCAATTTTTCACTTATGGGGTTTTTTGGGACCCTATGTAACACAGACTTATGGAAGTGATATTTAAAAAGCAACATTTTATTCGTATTGTATGGCTGATAGTGAAAAGAAATGTTGAGTTTCAACTGGATTCACCTAATATAGACGATTCTGCATCAAATTTACAAAAACGTTTTTTTTTTCTTATGGGAAATACATGTTAAATTACTTCATGGGGCTCGCGGAAGCTCTAAATATCATGTTTTTCAACAAAAAAATTCATTTATTTCTTTGTAGATTCAAACAAATCTGAGGGCAATATGCATGAAAATTGGGGGAAAAAATTGGAACACCCTAGTGCATCATGCTATTTAGAATATAATTAATCAATACAAAATATCTGATATTATAAATTATTTGAAGAAATACGAATATTCTATAGAATACATTTTTAAATTATCTTCCATAAAACAGTTCCGCGAGTTTCTTTGAAAACTTCCAAAATAGAATAGGTCTGATTTATCGTTGTTCTCTCCTCCAATTTATACGCACTTTCAAAATTTAAATACTTTCTTCGAATACTTCGCCTCTGTATAATGCCCAATTAACTTTCACGCAAATTAATTCAACTGCAAAATTAATTGCTCGTTACCTTCGTATGAAGACCCGAAAAGAAAGATCGCCGTGGTGTGGAGGGATACATGTCGATCTTGTTCACCACCATTGTCATTGCAGGATCACAAGATCCCTTTCACTTCCCTTCCTTTTCTTAAAAAGGGGATTCCCCCAAAAATGGAGGATAAAACCCCTTTTTATTTTATTTCAATCTCCCGTTGCAATTCACAAATAAATGTCACTCACAAATAACTTCTTTTCAGAAAGAAACTGAATTCACAGATATATGTTATAAAAAAGAAAGTGTCATTCGCAAATAACACGAATGCTAATCACAAATAAATGTCTTTTACACATAAAATTGTCAAAAAGTGTCTTCCAAAAACACATCCTGAGACTAAAGACCCAAGTAAAACCGAGACTAAACCACTTTTTATATGACACTTTGATCTTTTAATTGCAGAGTCATCTATTTAAACATTTTGTTGATAAATTGAGCAAAATCAATAAAAAAGTTCATTTTGTAAACAATCCTGGATCTTTTTTTAGTCAAATAACTTTAGGATCACTTCAGAAATCTAGATGAAAGAATATGGATGAAGGATCGGAGTGATCTGTATTCGCACTTCTGGGATGATATTTTTTATTTATATTTTGATGTTTGTCATTGTCATATGAGGGGAGACTTCGTACAACATCATTCTTGGCTCACGGACGGACGCGAACTGAGCTTCCGGACGAGCGTCAAGAACTTATATGTGCCAACCCCCACCATTTAAATTTTCACCAATCAGGAGGAATCATAAGATGGAGCAGATGCAGCAGGTTGCACTCAGTGGTGTCAACCGTGACCTTCGAACTTGTGGGATGTCTATCGGTTAGAATAAGAGGAGACTGGTAGGGAATGGGAAGGAATCATTGGATGAACCTGATGTGCTGGTTGGAAGGGACGTTGGGGTAGGACAAGGAGGCTGGGTCCAGCGACGGGGCTGATTCTGACTCGGAGATGAGTCTTTCCTCGAAGAGTGATATATTAACCGAGGACTCACCAGAACTCATTCATGGACTGATATGACTGACAGTGTCAGTCACGGAGACTAGGTCAAATAGCCCCCAAACAAATCTTGGTCGAACTCGACCCTAGTCCTTTGCTTCCCTCTACCTACCGACTGACCGTAACAGTTTGTAGGATTTCTGGAAATGGAAGAAAAAACAGGGTGTCTACCCAAATCCCGGAAAAAAATTCCCTGACAATTCCAGGTTTTTTCCAGGTATCTTAAGTTTTTTCCAGGTACAATTTTTCATAGCATTTAATTTAATTTAAATTCAAATATTCCGCATATTTTAAACGCACTGTCTATAGTTATGGAATTTTCCATAACTCCAACCCCTTTTCTAGCTCGTTCAGAGCTGACATACACAGTGCCTAATTTTAAAAATTCGACTCGGAATATGTATACATTTTCGCGAGTTTATTATAAATAATGTTTTTTTTCAGTTGCTAGGAATTTAATTAATATTACAAGACATTCTTAAATATTTTAGCACGATCGATTAATTAAATAATTAAATGATACTAAAAATATAATAATTTCTTGAATTTGTCTCTAAAGTCCATGAATTTTTTTCCAAAAAATACATTAATTCTCAATCAAACAGTTGGGTTTTTTAACTCAAAAAGATCAATTTTTAAACAATTAGCTGAATTTTAAACTAAGAATGAGCAGTTTCCAACCAAAAATGGAATAATTAAATTTTCAGTTAAAAAATTAATATTCCACCCAGAAAAAAAAACAGATTTATTTTTAAAACAAATTCAATTTAACTTTCAACCAAGTAGTTTTATTTTGAACCAAAGAGATGCATTTTCAACTAAAATGATGAATATTTAACTGGAATACTTGAATTTTCAACCAAAAAGATAAATTTTCTACCACAAAAAAGATTTTTCAACAAAATACATCATATTTCAAAGAAATATTTGAATTATCAACTACAAAAAGACACATTTTCAAACAAATAAATGAATTTTGAAATAAAAAAGATCAAGTTTCAACCAAAAATTTAATTGTTGAATTAAAAAAAAAGAAGAATTTTAATCTGAAATGATCAATCTCTAACTGAAATAGTTCATTTTTCAACAAAAAATATTAATTCTCAACCAATTGCATTTTCCAACGAAAAAAAAAAAAATTATTTGCAACAAAAACAAAACTAATTTTCAAAAAATAGTTAGATTTTCAAACAAAGTAATGAATTTTCAATAAGGATGATGAGTCTCTAACTAGAATCATCAAATTTCCAACAAAAAGATTAATTTTCAACCCAGAAGATTAATTTCTGCCAAAAAAGTCAGAATTTTCAACTAAAAAAGATGAATTTTCTACCAAAAAACGATTTTTCCAAAAAATACATTAATTATCAATCAAACAGTTGATTTTTTTAACTCAAAAAGATCAATTTTCAAACAATTAGCTGAATTTTAAACTAAAAATGATCTGTTTTCAACCAAAAATGGAATAATTAAATTTTCAGTTAAAAAATTAATATTCCACACCAAAAAAAAAACAGATTTATTTTAAAAACAAATTTGATTAAACTTTCAACCAAGTAGTCTTATTTTGAATCAAACAGATGAATTTTCAACTTGAATGATGAATATTTAACTGGAATACTTGAATTTTCAACCAAAAAGATAAATTTTCTACCACAAAGACGATTTTTCAACAAAATACATCAATTTTCAAAGAAATATTTGAATTATGAACTTCAAAAGGACACATTCTCAAACAAATAAATGAATTTTGAACTAAAAAAGATCAAGTTTCAACCAAAAATGTAATAGTTGAATTGAAAAAAAAAGATGCATTTTCAACTGAAATGATCAATCTCTAACTGGGATAGTTGATTTTTTAACAAGAAATATGAATTCTCAACCAATTGCATGAACCAGCGAAAAAAAATGATTTGCAACAAAAACTAAACTAATTTTTAAAAAATAGTTAAATTTTCAAAGAAAGTATAATGAATTTTCAACTAAAATGATGAATCTTTAACTGGAATAGTTGAATTTGAAACCAAAAACATGAATCATTAAATGTCCAACAAAAAGATTAATTTTCAACCTAGAAGATTAATTTCTACCAAAGAAGTCAAAATTTTCAAATGAAAAAGATCATTTTTCAACAAAATATTGAATACTTGCAATGCAAATAAAAAAAAAATTTCAACAAACAAATTTTCAACAAAATGGTTGAAGTTGCAACTGGAATAGATCAATTTTCAGTAAAAAAAAAAATTTTCAGCCAAAGAAAAAACGAATTTTCAACAAAATTGCTCATTTTTCAACCGAGGAGATGAATTTTCTCTTAAAATGATGAATCTTTAACAACAACAAAAAATTACTTTTTAACAAAAGATAAACTCTCAACCAAGTAATTAAATCTTCATTCAAAAAGATGAGTTCGGAACGAAAAATGTAATAGTTGATATTTCAATCAAAAAAGATTGAAATTTTTAAACAAAAACAATGGAATTCAACCAAAAAGAACGATTTTTCAACAAAACACATGAATTTTCAACGAGATACTTGAATTTTCAACTAAAACCGATCAATTTTCAACCAAAAACAGAATACTTGAAATTACACTTAAAAAATTGATTTTGAACAAAACAAAAAAACGAATTTTCAACAAAATAGTTCAATACCCGTAATATAAAGCTACTTTTACAAATGAAGAATCATTGTTATTCGATTTAATATTGCAATTTACAAAAATTAAGCACGATCTCGAAAAAATTCCCTGACTTTAAAAGAAATTCCCTGACATTTCCAGGTTTTTCCAGGTATATCAAAATTCCCTGACAATTCCAGGTTTTCCAGGTTTTCCAGGTAGGGTAGACACCCTGAAAAAATTACTTAAAAGCTTTCTGTCACTCAGGTACTTGTGTCAGTCAACATCTCTAGACAGTGGTGAGCCCTGTATTAACTGATAGGTCTTATCAACACAGTCAAGGTGGCCGCAAAACCTCATTTTAAAAATTCCCTCAATTTTCCCTGATTTTTCTATAAACAACATTTCATTTTCCCTGACCATTAATATTCAAAGAACAGCATTTCAATATTAATGTATAGAATTCCTGAAAATAAGAACAAGAATCCAACGACCAAATTTGGACAACCACCACAAAATGCTCCTATTGTAATATGAAGAAAAAAAAAGAATTTCCTTTTTCCTTGGACAAAAAATAAGAAAGAGGAAAGAAAAATGAGAAGGCAACCAACCAAATCCCCTTTCTTCTCTTTTCTTATTTCTTTCGTCTTTTTTTTATTATTATCAAATCACAACACAAAACATTCATAATATTTACCAATGTTTCGGCGCTCATACAGCACCCATATCAAGGTAAGAAAAATTAGAGCAGGTAGGAACAGTGACGAACCAACCTGAGATCCCAAATTTCATTATAATTTTTCATTTCAATATTGTAATATTTTAAACATGGAATATTTTATAAACGGAATAAAACAATTGGAGATAAAAATTTTAAAATGTCAAATACGGTTATTTATTTCAATGAAAGAAGATGACTTTTCTACCAAAAGAAATTACTTTTTAACCAAATAGTTAAATTGTCAACAAATTAGTGAAATTTTTTGATTAATTCAGTTCAAATCTTCAAAAAAAGTGGTCTCAAAAATTTTCAAAATGTGCTCACTTTTTGAATTTTCATCCAAAATAGTTGGTTAACGAACTCGTTCTTTCTTTTTAGGCCATAAAAAAGTGTGCCAAAGCTCAATCAAATCTGATCATTTTTTCGAAAGTTATCGTGGCTACAGACAGACAGACTACAGACAGACACCTTGGTAAAAATCGTTTTTCCTAGTTCATGGGGTCTCAAAACGTGGAGATTTGATGAAAACCGACTATGTCAAATTTTACATAAAACCAATACCTTCTCATTAGAATGAAATGTAAAAAAAGATTACACTTCAAACAAAAAGTTGCATTTTATACCCAATAATTGAAATTTTTAGTAGACAGTTGAATTTTCAACAAAAAAATTAATTTTCAATCCAGAAGGACGAATGAAACAGTTGAATTTTCGACCAAAAAAGATGTCTCTTTAACAAAATACTTGAATTTTCAACAAAATAATTAAATTTTCAACAAAATAGTTGAATTTTTAACCTAATACTTGAATTGTCTACCTACAAAGATGAATTTTCAACCAGTCGAATTTTCAAATAAAAAAAGATTAAACTTCAACCAAAAACAGTTGCATTTTCAACTAAATAGTTAAATTTTTAAGCAAAAAAGGCACGAGTTTTTTTAGGAGTCCGTTAAATTTTTAACAAAAAAATGAATTCTCAACCAAATGGTCGAATTTCTAATAAAAAAAAAGTTCAAACTTCAACGCGAACAGTTACATTTTAACAAAAACATGAATTCTCAATGAAGAAATATAAATTTGTAACAAAATAGTTTAATTTTTAACCAAAGACATGAATTTTCAACAAAAATTATGAATTTTCGAACCGAAAAGACGAATTTTCAACATGAAAATATAAATTTTCAACAACATAGTTAAATTTTAAATCATAGAGATGAACCTCTAATGAAAAACATTTTCAACAAAGTAGTTAATTAGTATTTTTTTGTTTGAAAATTCAACTGTATTGTTTGAAACTCGTCTTTTGAGGTTAAAAATTCAACTATTTTGGCAGAAAATTCAACTACTTGGTTGAAAATTAACTTCTTTGTGGAAAATTCATAATTTCGGGTTGAAAATTCAACGGTTTTGTATAAAATTCGTCTTTTTGGCTTGAGAATTCAATAATATGTTTGATATTTTTTTCTTGAATGAAAAATCTTTTTTGGTTGAAATATCAATTATTATATTTTTCGTTGAGAATGCATATTTTTTGTTTAAAAACTTTACTTGGTTTAATTCTCTTTTCATTCTTGACTGTAAAAGCTCTCTTTATTAAAGATTCATTTCTTTGGTTGAAAATTTAACTATTTTGTTGAAAATTC
>CAKNYM010050675.1:45457-76279 GCA_932195095.1 Andricus curvator
TGTCTTTTCGTTTTGAAAATTTTGTTCTTTTCGTATAAATTTAATCTTTTTGGTTATTTTTATTTATTATTTTCTCATAAATAAGTTGCAAATCAATTTTTTATTGTTTAGTTAACGATAAAATAATGAAATACATGGTTAAAACTGCAACTGTTAGGTTGAAAATTAATCTGTGTTGGTTGAGAATTGAACTATTATGTTGAAAATTCGTCTTTTTTTTTCTTTAAATTCAACTGTTTTTTATTCAAATTTGTACTGTTTTTCGTTTGAAATATCGTCTGTTACATTTTTCGTTGAGAATTAACCTATTTTGTTAAAATTTTTATTATTTGGTTGGAAAGTAAATTATTTTTTGAAAAAACTACAATTTTTTGAAAAGATCATTCTTTTTGTGTGGAAAATTCCACTGTTTTGTAGAAAATTCTTCTTTTTGGCTTGAAAGTTAAACAATTTGGCAGAAAATTCAACTATTTGGTTAAAAATTCAAATAATTGGTCGAAAATTCAGCTATTTTGTGGTAAATTCGATTTTTTTTTAATTCAACTGCTCGTGATTTAAAATAAAAATCTTTTTTAGTTGAAATATCAACTATTACATTTTTTGTTGAGAATTCATCTTTTATTATTTCAAATTCAACTACTTCGTTAAAAGTTAAGCTACTTTGTTTAAAATTAATTTTTTTGGTTCAAGATTTCAGTTGCAAATCATCAGTCTTGAATTTCTGTTCATGATTCTTGAAAAATGAATCGAAACCTTGTAAAAAAGGGAGAAGAGGGGAAAATTGGGTCAAAATGCTCGATTTGAGGTGTTTTAATGGATTTTATAAATTGAAGGGGAAAAATGGGGATTAGCCAAAAGAGAGCACGGACTGTGATCCCTTCTTTGTGTATATTAAAAAAATATATCTTATACATAATTTATTTAAAAAATACAAAGGAGCGATCTTTTTAAGAATCAATAAAAAATACTATAACATATAATCACAAAGTTAGAGGCTTGTAAATCAAAAAGTTAAATGTATAATTGCAGAAGAACAATAACGAGTAAAAAAAGTTGTAGGAAGGTAGGTAATAGGTATGGAAAAGCAGTGTATTAAGAACTTTGTTCATAATGGCGTAAAAATGAGAGACCCATTAATGGGAACGTAATGTAGTTGATGGATGTGAATAAAATTGTGAATTGCTTCTTCTGCCTGTAATTTGAATCTTTTATCCTGTTTATTTACGTAACAAGCATACAATAATTATGCGCCTTTTAGCAATTACATAATTATGAGTGTCAGGACGCACTCTTATTGAGATTTGTAGACTAATGCGTGCATAATTGACGAACGTTCTGACAGTTTTGACCTCACTACCTCCAATACTACCTATTTATAATCCTACTTTAGTATCACTTGGTGAGAATTTATATTTTCTTCACCCTCATCGCTCAATATTTTCTGCAATTTAATATAAGCATTGTTCGATCTTGACTATGAATTATGCCAGAATACCTTATACTTATATGCATATATTTTTTAAAGAAATAGAAAATTATGCGCTTTGCATGCAGAACAAGGTTATATAAATGCTTATGTGAGTCTATTTTTATTTATTATTTTCCAATAATAAGTTACCTTTGTCGGTTTCATGTAACTGAAGTCTGTAACGTTTATAAACGAAAATACGAAAAAAAAATTCAATTACTCAAATCAACTTTTTTTATTGTTTGTTTAACGAGAAAATAATGAAATACACGGTGTTAGCTGATTTTAACTCTATTATAATGTCATAATTACAATTTTAATGAAGTTACATATATTTATTACAAGGAAAAAAAGTTAACTTTTCTCTAAACACCTTCGGTTCTCGGATTTTCTTTTACCAGTTACTTGTATTCTCTCTTGAACTGAACCAGTGAAATTGTCACTGGCTGAACCAGTATTCTGAATTATCACTGGTGAACCAGTGATTTTTCCACTCTGACTGGGTGAACCAGTGAGTGACTCAAACTAAAATAGCGCTACTGATTCCACCAGTGACGCCAAATGATAGATTGAACCAGCGATATAGCGCTCCACGCGGGTAAGACATGAACCTCCAGTCGTCTGGTGCGCGCGCGTCGCCGGTCAGGTCTTGACATTTCTCGAGTGAAAATGAACCTTATTGTGTCCTAGTATTTTTTTTTATAAATATTTGGCATCTGGCTGTAATCGCTTGATAGTGGGAGGCCCCTGGCCACTTGGGTTTGACTTTGAGCGGCGCGACACGTTGACACAACGACGGGTCTTCCCGCAATTAGGCGCAACATATTATATCCAATTATATTGCAGACCGGCCTTCATTTATTTTTGTGAGAGTGATGTGCAGTTTTTAAAAGATAATTTTACAACTGTTATCACAACAGTGATGAATAATAAGTGGCATACCTAAACAGCTGACAGACGGCAAGGCGTACGACCAGATGACTACTGGTACTGAGAAACCAGTGAACCTCACTGATTAAACCAGTGCCGGAACTCTACTGAATGAACCAGTGAATTCTCATTTATTGCCAGTGACACACTTCTTGCTGTTGCAGCCAGTGAGATTTCACTGGAAATCAGTGAGATTTCACTGGTTCATTTTAAGAGAGCTCGATGTCAGACAATACCAGAAAAAGTTTTAGCTCAATATCCTTATCGGACAAGTGCCTTTTATCCATTCACGCACTCATCACACCTATAGGAAAATTTATTTAAAAATACTAATTTTCTTTTAAACGCCCGTTTCTCTGATTTTCTTCCACTAAGCACTTGTACTCGATGTTGGACAATATCAAAGAAAGTTTTAATTCAATATCCTTATCGAACAATTGCCTTTTGTCTACCCATGCACTTAGGAAAGTTACAAAAAAAAATCTAATTTTCATTTAAACGCCCGGTTTTTGGATTTTATCTCACTAATTAATTGTACTCGTTGTCGGACAATACCAAAAGAAGCTTGAACTTAAGTTTCTTCATCGGACAAATGCCTTTTATCCACCCACGCACTCTTTATACTTTCAGAGTGCGTGGGTGAATAAAAGGCAGTTGTCCGATGAAGAAACTAAGTTCAAACTTCTTTTGGTATTGTCCGACAACATGTACAAGTAATTAGTGAGAGAAAATCCGAGAACCGGAACTTTAAATGAAAATTAGAATTTTTCAAAAAAATTTCTATAGCTTTCAGAGTGCGTTGACGGATAAAAGGCAGTTGTCCGATAAGGAAATTAAGTTGAAACTTTTTTTGGTATCGTCCGACATCGAGTGCAAGTAATTAATAAAAGAAAATCTGAGAAGCAAAATTTTGAAAAGAAAATGAGAGTTTTTTTTTCAATTTTCCTATAGCTTTCAAAGTGCGTGGGTGGACAAAACGCAGTTGTCCGCTAATGATATTGATGTGAAGTTCTTTTTGTTTATTGTCTGAAATCAAGTACAAGTAATTAGAGAAAGGAAATCTGAGAACCGTACGCTTAAATGAAAATTACAGTTTTTAAAAAAGGTTCCTATAATTTTCAGAGTGCGTGGGTGGATAAAAGAAAATTGGGTTGAAACTTTTTCTGGTATTGTCCGACAACAAGAAACAGTGAAGGGAAAAAAGTCGAATATTTCAAAAACCGGTGAATTTGAATCCTGAAAAGATAAATTTAAAAAAACAGAGAGCTGAATTTTGAACCAAATAGTTGCATTTTCAACCAAAATAGATTAATTTTCTACCAAAAGAAATTAATTTTTAACAAAAAATTGATTTTTTAAGCAAAAAGTAAAATGCTTTGGAAAAAATTTGAGTTTTAATCCCGCCGAAAAGATAAATTTTCAACCATGAAAAGTTCCTACTAAAAAAAAATTGTCATATAAAAATGGAATAGTTACATTTTCAGTGAAAAAAATGAATTTTTAACACAGAAAAAACGAATTTTTAACAAATAGCTCAGTTTTTAAGCTAAAAAGTTGAATATTTCCAAAACCGGCCACTTTTAACCCTGAAATGATAAATTTGCAACAAAAAGAGTCATTTTTAACACAGCTGAATTTTCAACCAATTAGTGGCATTTTCAACCAAAATAGATTAATTTTCTACCAAAAGAGATGAATTTTTAACAAAAAAGTTTATTTTTGAAGCAAAAAGTAAAATGGTTTAAAAAGAATTTGATTTTTAATCCAGAAAAGATAAATTTTCAACCAAAAAGGTGAATTTTAAACCGTCAAGATTAATTTTGTACCGAAGACAACGAATTTTCAACAAAATGCGTGAATTCTCAACCAAGTAGTTGAAGTTTCTACTAAAAAGAAGATGCATTTTGTAATAAAAAATGGAATAGTTAAATTTTCAGTTAAAAAAATTAATGTTCAACAAAAAAAACGAATTTTCAACAAAATAATTAAGTTTTTAAGCTAAAAAGTCGAATATTTCAATATCTTTTTACATTTAATCCTAAAAAGATATATTTTTAAACAAAAGTTCTTTTTCAACACAGACAGCTGACTTTTCAACCTAACAGTTGCACTTTTAACCAAATAGGATGAATTTTTAACCGAGAACATTAATTTTCTGCCAAAAAGGTCGAATTTTCAACAAAATACAAGATTTTTTAACCAAACAGTTGGATTTCCAACCAGAAAAGATCAATTTTTAATTAAAAATATTAATGTTCAGTCAAAAAATGGAATAGTTATATATTTAATTAAAAAAATTATTTCTCTACCAGAACAGAATATTTTTCAACCAAACAGTTGCATTTTTAACCAAAAAGGATGAATTTTGAACCAAGAATATTAATTTTATATAAAAAAGATGGACTTGCATGTTGGTGGCGGAAGTGAGAACGTGTTTAGTGACAGGTGGAGAGAGAATTTTACGGAATTTGTGTGGAAGGTGTGAGTGGAGTGTGAGGGTGGAAGCCGAGGAGGTGAGTAGGGTTGTGTGGGGTGAATTGGGGAGATAAAAAGTGAGTTTCAGCGTGGGTGGGAGGTGGTATCTAGCTGGATAGGGAAAGTGAGGTTAGGTTGGCAAGTAATCGGGGGAGTTCGTGGTCAGGAGTCCTGGGCTTTCGAGGGTTCAAGGGTGGTTCTCGAAAAGTTAGGGGATGCTAAGGGAGAGAAAGGGGTGTCTGCAGGGACTGAGGAATTGAAAAAAAAGGGGGAAAAAAAAGGAAAATTTGGCGGCGAAAGACGCCAAAATTTTGCAGAGACATCTGTCGGTTGCGGCAGGTACTGCATGGATAGATCCCATTTACCGGCGGTAGAGCGGGAGGTGGGCAGCGGGAGTACTGGCAGTGCTGGTAGTGAAACCGACGGGGAGGGAATTTTCCACAAGCCACGACGGCCAACAACGCGTCGCCCGGTGTCGAGCGGTGCGTCGGGGAGAGGGAGAAATCGGGACGGTGGCAACGAAGGAAGCGAGAAGGTAAGGGAGAGAGCGTCAAGCGCAAGTGACGGGGAGGATCTCTTGAAAAGGAAGAGAGACAGCCAAGAGAGTCCGGAGAAAAGCGAGGTCGAGAGCCCGTTTAAAAAAAGCGGAATAACACCGAGGTCACCCCCCAAAAAAATGGAGGGGATGTTGGAAAAAGAGGCTCTCGGGATGTTGTTAGGCGAGATCAGGGGGCTGAGGGAGGACGTAAGGGGGACCAAGGAGCAGATGGAAGGTATGAGGGAAGACCTGCGAATCAGAGATGAGAAATGGGAAAAGGAGGTGAAAGAGCTGAGAGAGAGAGAGAGAGAGAGTAGATGGGTTAGAGAGGGAAAGAAAAGAAAAAGAAGTTAAAATAAAACAGATGGAAGAGGAGATTAGGGCGTGGAAAGAAAGGACGGAAAAAAGGCTTGAGAAGGTGGAGGGCAGGACGGAAATGGAAATAGGAGTCGTGGGTAGCGGGGGCGAGATTAAAGGTATTTGGGAGAGGGTAGGGAATATGATAGAAGAGAAAGTGGGAGAGCGTAGGAATGAAAAGGAGGAGAGGGCGGATAGGGAAAGGATAAGGGCAATGGAGTTGAGAATGGAGAGAAAGGAGAAGGCAGACAGGAGAAATAATATTGTGATAAGAGGGTTGAAGATGAAGAGCGGGGAAGAAAGGGAGGGCGTGGAAGCGCTGCTACAGAGCATAGGGTGGAATAAAGGCAGGGTAGGGAAAGTTAAGTTGGAGGGGAGAAAGGAGAAAGAAGTGGCGGTTGTGGAGTTGGAGAGCTGGGAAGAAAAATTGGGGGTAATGAGAAATAAAAATAGGATAAAGGATAAGGAAGTTTTCATCGATCACGATTTGACGAGAAAGGAAAGGGATGTACAGAGAATGCTGTACGACAGGGCTACGAGGGAGAGGAGTGAAGGGAGATCGGCGAAGGTAGGATATCGGAAAATAAAAATAGACGAGAAAATGTGGGTGTGGGACGAGGAGAAAGAGGTGTTGAAGGAAGTGCAGGGGAATTTGTTTCGTAGGAAGTAGGGGGGCGGGGGTAATGCAGGGTAGAGGAGTTTTGAAGGTGCTTTACTGGAACGTAGCAGGGGTAAAGAAGAAGGATGAGGAGTTCTGGAGATATATCAAGGAATTTGATGTGGTAGGACTGGTAGAGACGTGGGTGGAAAGAAAGGAATGGGATAGAATAGAGCCAAAGCTGCCAAGGGGGTATAGGTGGAGACTCCAGGAGGCGGTCAGAGTGAAGAAGAAAGGAAGGGCTAGTGGGGGAATTATAACGGGGATTAGAGATGGATTAGAGGAAGAAGCTCACGGAGAGGTAGAGGGGGAGGGAGTGCAAATGAGGAAAGTAAAGATAGGAGGGGTAATGTGTAAGTTTGTGACAGTGTACAATAAGGATGGGATGGAAAGAATTAAAAAAAGGGTGGAAGACCTGTTAGGTGAAAGAGAAGAGGGTATGGTGGTACTGGGTGGGGACTTTAACGCGAGGATGCGGAGGGAAGGGGGCCTTTACAGGGAAGGGGAGAGCTTCGAAAGGAACTCAAAGGATAGGTTAATAAATAAGGAGGGGGAGATTCTAAGGGACTGGATGGAGGATAGAGGCTGGGCGGTGGCAAATGGTATGGCAACTGGGGACGAAGAGGGAGAATACACATACGTAGGTAAGGTGGGGGTATCGGTAATAGATTATGTAGTTATGAATATGCAAGGGTGGGAGGAGATGGAGAGATTCGCAGTAGAAGGGAGGGTAGAATCAGACCATCAGCCATTAGGGTTGTGGATAAGGGGTGAGAACGGCGGAAGGCAAGGTGGGGAAGAAGTGTCGACGGGGGAGAGGGTTAGCTGGACGAGGGAGGCGATAGAGAAATATAAGGAGCAGTTAGGGAAGGTACGCTTCGAAGGGGAGACGGTGGAAGAGATATGGGAGGATTTAAAAGAGAAAGTGAAAGGGTGCGTGCAAAAGAAGGTATTCAAAAAGAAGAAGAAAGGAATGGTGAAGCCGTGGTGGGATAGGGAATGTAAAAAGATGAAAAGAAAGGTGAAGAGGAAGTATAAGAAGTGGAAAGAGGGTACTGCGAAAAGGGAGGAGTACGTAGAAATGAGGAAGGGGTTTCGATTGATGTGTAAGAAGAAAGAACAGGAAAAGGAGAAAGAGATGGAGGAGGAGTTAGGAAATGTTAAGACAGAAGGGGACGTCTGGAAGATAATAAATAGGTTTAGGAAGCGTAGAGTAGGGATAAGCGACAAGATAGGGAGTGAGGAGTGGAGGGAGTTTTTTAAAGAATCATTTCAGGGCTCAGATTCAAGGAAGAGAGATGATGGGAGTAGAAGAACGGGGGAGGCAGAGATGGAGGAGTTGAATGACGAGGAGATAGAGAAACAGATAAGGAAGTTAAAAAGTTCAAAATCAGCAGGGCTGGATGGGCTAGAGAACGAAGCATGGCTGTTTAGTACACAGGAGGTTAGGGAGAGGCTGAAGGAGGTAGTGAAGAAAGTATGGAGGCGGGAGGGATTCCCACGAGGGTGGAGAGAAGGATTAATAGTGCCTCTGTATAAGAAAGGAGAGAGGGATAGGCAGGAAAATTATAGGGGGATTACGCTAATGAATACGGCGTATAAAGTATACGCGATGGTAGTAGCGGAGAGGCTGCGGAAGGATGTCGAGGGGAAAGGAATATTGCCAGAGACGCAGGCGGGCTTTAGGGCAGGTAGGAGTACTATCGACAATATCTACGTTCTGCAGCACGTGGTGGATAGAGAATTAGCGAAGAAGGGATCGAGAGTGTACGCGTTTTTTGTGGATCTAAAAGGCGCGTTTCCGTCGGTGGATAGGGGGAGGTTGTGGGAGGCGATGCAGGAGAGGGGAGTGGAGAGAGGCCTGATCGAGAGGGTAAGGGAGATATATGAAGAAACCAAAGATAAGGTAAGAGGAGGACAGGGGATTTCGGAGAGATTCTGGATGGATAGGGAGTTAAGACAAGGGTGTCCGCTTAGCCCGACGCTTTTTGCGATTTTAATTGCGGATATGGAAAGTAAGCTGGAGGCCGGAGTGGTAGGAGGAGTCAGGATAGGAGGGGTTAGAATTTGGTCGCTAGCGTATGCAGATGACATAGTGTTGTTGGCAAAAAGCGAGGAGGCCTTAAAGGAAATGATGAAGAGGTTGAGAAGATACCTGGATAAGAACAGGTTAGAACTGAATGCGGAAAAGTCCAAGGTTATGGTTTTCAGAAAAGGAGGTGGAAGGGATAAGGAAGGGGAGTGGAAGTGGAAGGGAAAGGCGGTGCAGGCGGTGAAAGAGTTTGTGTACCTGGGCTTCTTGTTTCGGAGGAATGGCGGAGTGGATGGTCACATAAAAGAGAGAGTGAGGAGGGCAAATGTGGTGATGAGGCAGGTGTGGGGGTTGGGAAAGAAGTTATTCGCAGATGATTTTGGAAGGAGAATGAAATTGTTTGACTCACTAGTGATGAGTGTGCTATTGTATGGAGTAGAGGTGTGGGGGTGGAAGGAAAGCGAAGAGGTAAATAGGATACAGGAGAGGTATGTAAAGTGGACACTGGGGTTGGCAAGGAACACGCCTTATTATATTGTCAGGAGGGAGACGGGGAGAACGAGTGTAGGGATTCTAGCGGGGAGTCGAGCGTGTAAATATGAGGAGAAATTTTTGGAAGAGGGGGGAAGTAAGCTGGTTAGGGAGTGTTGGTGGGAGAAGGAGAACAGGAGAGGGGGAGGGAAGATGGAGGAAGGAAGGAAGGTATATGAGTTGGTTAAGAAAAACAGCATGGAGAGAGAGAAGACAGCAGGGGAAGAGAGAATAAGAGAGACAAGGTTTAATGGGAACTATGTGTGGATTATGCCAAGGGCGAGAGCGAAATATTTGTGTGAGAAAGGAGAGAAAGGAAGTCAGGAGCTTATAGCGAGGATGAGATGTGGTTGCATGGAGGGTTTCAATAGGTTCTGGCTCGCTAGGGAAAAGAGGATGTGTGAACTATGTGGGAAGGTGGAGGCAAGAGTGGATCACTGGTTGGAGGAGTGCGTGGAGGTGGAAAGGAGTGGGATAAGCATGGAGGTATTGATGCACGAAAGGGGGGACAAAAGGGCAGTAGCATGGGTGAAGGGAGTATTGGGTAAGATGGAGAAGAAGAGAAGGAAGGAGGAAGAGGAATGGAGAAGGAAAGATTGTAAATAGAGGAGGAAGTAAATATAAGTAATTGTAAATATTGTAAATAGTAGATAAGTATTAGGTATTAGTCGCGGAGGCAGAGTTTGGTAATGCGAGGCAAGCAAGAAAGTAGGGACATGCGAGCGAGGCGAGGCGAAGCGAGGAAGGCAATGCGATAAGAGCGAGCGGCGTTAGATATAAGGTGTGGAAGGATGTTAGTTTTAAGGGTTAGTTGTAAAAAAATTCTGTAAAAAAAAATGGAAGTGTAAGCAAGTCAATTTTTTAAGGCCAGCAGGCTAAAAAATAAACGTTTATCTCTATAAAAAAGATGAATTTTTAATCTAACAGTTGTATTTTCAATTAGAAAAGATGAATTTTCAATTAAAAATATAAATTTTCAATGAAAAATATAAATATAACTAATTTTCAAATATATAGTTTAATTTTCAACCAAAGAGATAAATTTTCAACGAAAATGATGAATTTACAACAAAAAACATTATTTTTCAACAAAATACATGAATTCTCAACCACACAGTTAAAGTTTCTACTGAAAAAAAAAGATAAATTTTGTATTAAAAAATGTAATAGTTGAAATTTTAGTTTAAAAAATTATTTTAAACAAAAAAAACAGCAAACTTTCAACAAAATAGTTTAATTTTTAAGCTAAAATATCGAATATTTAAAAAAAAATGGACTTTTTATCCTGAAAAGTTGAATTTTCAACAGAAGAGGTCACTTTCAGCACCGACTGCTGAATCTTCAATCAAATAGTTGCATTTTTAATGTAGAAGATTAATTTTCTACCATAAGAGATGAATTTGTGAAAAAAATTTAATTTTTCAAGCTGAAAAGTCGAACGTTTTAGAAAAAATTTGACTTTTAATCCCAAAAAGATAAATTTTCAACAAAAAATTTAACTTTGAACCAAGAAAGATGAAATAACAACCAAATAGCTGAATTTTCAGCGACTGAAAAAATAATATTTTTCAACCAAACAGTTGCATTTATGACTACATAATTGCACTTTCAAGCAAGAGAAACGAATTTTCAACAAAAAAGTTGAATTTTAAACCAAATAGTTGAATTTTTAATCAAATGATCCAAATTTCGAATAAAAAAGATTAAACTGGAACTAAAAACAGTTTTATTTTCTAGCAAGCAGTTTAATTTTCAAGCCAAGAAGACGACAAAATAGTTGATTTTTATTTACGTTTTTTTGTTATAAAAAATTTCCATGAGTTTTAGCAACACAAGCATTACTTTTAAGTGAAAAAACAACGGTTTTGACCTTTAATAGACAATTTTACAAAAATACTAAAGGTTAAGCCTGCAATGAAAATTATAGAGAATTATTTCAATTAGCAATAACTAATTCAAATCTTGATAACAACTGAAGTTGGAAAATCAGCTATTAACTGCTTTTCAAATTTTGAAAATTGAAATTGTTCAATCTTTTCAACATCATTGAAATCGAACACAGTGTGTAAATTGCTCAAAGTTTTTTCGAGACGAAAATCATTAATTATCATTCGGAAATTTTTGTTGCATTTTACTTTCTATAGTTGCTATTATAATTTACCAACTAAATTTCAAGTGCTTTTTAAATTATGACATTGTTAAATACCTTTCAAATGTAACAGAAAACGTACTGTTCTTAGAAAACGAAAATCTTTTTAAAGTACATAGTTTCTTGATCTAATTATTTATCTATAATAATTTTAAAAGCATTTTTAACAATCTTCTTACATCGATGAAAAACTTGAAAACAAAGTTGCCATTTCTTTTAAATGTTTTATTTTTTAGCAGTGAATTAAAATATATCGAAAACTTGAACGCTCTAAAATAAATGTTTTCCACTCTTTTCAATTGTTTAAAATTTATAAAACCAGATATATTTTACGTAAAAACGATACCTAATTTTTTAAATAAAAATAAAACGATATATTATTCCTTTAAATTAATCTGTGTTCAAAGTTGTGGAATTAGTCGAAAAACGCGATGTTTATAGATCATTTATGTTGTAAATGAACAGAATTATTAAAAAAAATTAATGTCATCCATTTTCTGCAACGCTTATTTGATTTTTTTAAATTCAACACAAATCTTATAAAAATATTCCTCTGTCAAGTGTAAATAAAAAAAAATTATTTCATCAATGAAAACTGTAAAAAATATTTTACACAAATTACAATTTTTAAAAAATAATTCATAAGATTATAAATTTTTGAAAAGTTACTAATAAAATAGTGTCATGTCGCTTCGTTATATTATTCAGAATTTCTATTATTGACTGATAGAAAACTATTAATTTATAATAATTTGGGGGTTTTCATTTAAAATTTATATTTTATTTTTCGTTCAAATCAGGAGAAAATGGTGTCAGAATATGATTTGGTATTTTCATATATATTCTATGGTGAAAATATCGAAATGGAATCCGTATTTCACAGTTTAATAAAATTGTTGTTTTGGATTTGTTATAATAATTTTGAGATTACCTGTGAATGCTTAAAAATTGACAGATGGTTTTCTTATTTTATTCGTCGTGGGAACTCTTGCTTTTTCAATTGAACTCAGTAGATTTCATAAAAAATTAAAAATGACAAAATGGCGGACGTTTTTCTGAAATTCTTGAAAGTGGATTTTCTCGAAAACTCAACTTGAATTTTTTTAAATACAACAAAAGGTACAAAAAATGTTAAGATGAAAGTTTACACACCTAGAAAGATTCTACAAAAAAATATATCTTGCTTTTTTGTAATATTTTGCATCGTTTACGAGAAAAAATAAAAAATTTAATTAAAAAGAAAAATATTTCCCGGCCTCAAAAATGGTTTAGCTCGTGTAAAACTGACATGATGCTTCTTTAATATTAGCAAAAACTTTTTTAAAAAATGGGAAAAAATAAAAAGGTTGAATTTTCCTGAAAATCTGTTTATGTCTTCAAAATTTGATATCTAAAAAATAATGAAAATTTTCTACCTTTTTATTTTTTGTCTTAAATTTTGTTAATAGTTTTTGCTTATGTAAGAAAGCCATCCAATCAGTTTTATAGGGGATTATAACCATTTTTGAGGACGAGAAAATTTGTTTTTCTTTAAATATTATTTTTTTTCTCGTAAACTCACAGGAATTACAAAAATTACTGTTCTTAAACATGTATAGTAAAAATTATGTGTTTTGTAAATTTTAATTCCCTTCACAGCGCTTTATTTACATATGGAAATATTGTAAATTTGTTAAGTAATCCTTGGTAAATAAATTCTATTGATAGAATCTTTAAATCAGGAATTGCTCGCTCCTCAATTTCTTCAGCTGAACAGGAGCAAGTCTTAACCAGATTTACGATTTTGATACAATGCTACCGAGGGTTCATTGTATGCAAACGATTCACTCGATTGCAAGTCATTTTTTATTATAGATGCACGTGTTGGTGCGATTGATATGGGTTTTGATGATGCAAGATGATCGTTGTCATTGCACTTACCAACATAAATGAAGCAAGCTTATTACAAAAAAAAACGGGCATAAAAATGATTTTGTAATTTTTTTTCTTTGCTGAAAATTGCAACATTTGTCTGGAATTGCGATAAATTAAAAGATTAAATGTGTAATTCATTTCTAAAGGCTTTAGAATTTTTAATTATTATGGAAAGTTTCTCCGCAATTATTTATGCATACCCAAGATATATTTTAGAATTTACATGCATTAAAAACAAAAGACTTACCACTTAAATCAATTGCATCGTAAAAAGGCATTTAGAGGATTAATAAATGCGTTTATGTCCTTAATCGACATTTGAGTTACGCGTGTATTACACAATTCAGACGGAAAAATAAGAAAATTCTGAGAAATCTTCAACAGAAATAGAACTTCATTCACATTGATGGATTCTGATATTAATCAGCTGCGTTCATAAAACGATGCATCCTTGACATTCAATGTAAGATTAACAGGAAATTAGTTGAGCGTTATTTTATCGTATGCTCCTCATTCATTAAAATACACACACAACATTTTAATTATAATTGTAGAGTAATTCTATCATTTCTATTGCTTTTTGTATCTTTTCTGATCAGAGATTTCAAACATTTAATATGATGAAATATGAAATTTAAATTTCGCGGCCACGACTTCTAAAAGACGTTGCCGTCACAAGGAAGAAAAATAACCTCTGAAACAATCAGAATAGAAGATTTTCGTCTAAATATATTTGAAAAGCAGTCTTATGGAAGCATTTCCTTAACTTCGCGTCATAGTTTTCATAGTTTCTACAAAATCGTGACATGACGCGGCATCTTCTTATCCACATCACACTCTTTTATTCACACTTTATGCCGCCAAATTTAAATAGCAAGATATTATTCTTTGGCTGCAAAAGTTACGAGAAGTGTTTTTGAAGATAAATTATTATTAATTGTATATTGTAGGCATCTACTTTAATGTGGAATAGAATCAACTTTTTAACATTTCGGAAGTGATATAAAAAATTATTGGGCAGAAGAATCGAAGACTCCATAACCAAAATCTGGTTGTTTCTCTTCTTCGTGGTCCTCATATTCATCTTTATCGTCATCTTCTTCTTCTTCTGCTTCCTCTTCTTCTTCTTCCTCCTCTTCTTCTTCTTCTTTTTCTTCTTCCTCTTCCTCTTCTTCTTCTTCTTCCTCTTCTTCTTCTTCTTCTCCCTCTTCTTCTTCTTCTTCTTCTTCTTCTTCTTCTTCTTCTTCTTCTTCCTCTTCTTCTTCTTCTTCATCGTCATCGTCTTCAGAAAGATCTTCAAAAATGGCAAAATCTTCAACATCCGCGGAAAAGTATTTTTCGATAATTTCTAAAACTTCATCATGCTCTTCATAAATGTCATAAGGTTCAATTCCAGCAAATGACAAAAAAGCTTCATTGGTGACTCTTCTCAAAACGACAACGAACACCTCACTTCCAGTTTTGTACTTGATCTTAGAAGAGAATTTTTTTCAGTTTTAATAAACAATTAGGTGTTAATTAATTTAAAGAATATTCAATACTAATAATAAAAAATAATTAATTAAAAGAGAAAATTTAAGTTGTAAATGAATCTTTAATAGTAAAGCCAACAATTATGTTCTTAACATTTTAAATGAATTAGGTTTTATTTGAAAGGATTAATTTTAAGATTTAAAGATTTCAAAATATGTCGAAAAAGAATCTGGAAGATTTTAAGATATATTTTTTTAATTTTTGCAGGATTTTAACATTTTTTAGGAATTATTTCAAAAACTATTTCGAAGTTTTGAAAAAATTAAAAAATACTTGACAATTTGAAAAGATTTTAACAATTTTAAACAAAATGTAGATTTTCGACGATTTTGAAATCAAATTTTGAAGCTTTGCATGGATTTCGAAGTTTTTAAAATGATAACATTTTTTTCTTAAAATTCTAGAGAAATTTAAATTGATTTTTCATTTTGACAACTTAATTTGATGAAAACATTAAATGAGATTTTCAAACATCTCAAATGACTTCCTTAAATTTCGGAAAAGAATGTAAAACTTTTTACAGCCAAAGTTTGAAATTTTGCAAGATCACAAAATTTTAGAAAAACTTCAAATATGTTTAAGAGATTTGTAGAAGTTTTCAAAAGATACAAAAATAATATTAAACTTAAGAAGATTTCAACAAATTTAAAACAAAATTGAGATTTTTGAAGATTTAAAACAAAAAATTTAGAATATTTTTAAGAAGTTTGAAAGGTTTCAAGAGATAAAAATTTTTTAAAAATATTTCTGGGAAAATTTTGAATGATTTTTTTTACCAAATTTATTTTTAAAGAATATTATTTAAAAATATTTCAAGACTTCCAGAAGATAAAAAAAATTTTCCAAAAGGAATCTGGAAGAATTTCCGAAAGTTTTTTAAAAATTTCAAAGATAATTAAAAATTTGAAAATGTATCAAAATACTTAAAACAATATTTTAAAACATTACAAAAGTTTTCCAAAATTGTGAAAAACGAATCCGGAAGATTTTAAAAGAATTTAGAAATATTTTTGGTTGAAAATTTGTCTTTTTTGTTTGAAAATTCATCTCTTTTGGTATGAATGATATTTTTTTATTAAGATGGCACTTGTTTGGTTGTAAATTAAAATTCTTTTTTGTTAAAAATTCAACTAATTTGTTGAAAATTCATCTTTTTTGGTTTTAATTCAACTATTATATTTTTCCTTAAGAATTAATCTTTTATGGTTGAAAATTCAACTGCTAGGTTAAAATTTAAACTACTTTGTTGAAATTCACTTCTTGGGTTGAAAATCCGTCAGCTTAGTTCGAAATTAATTTCTTTGTTTGAAAAATGTTACTGTTTTGTTGAAAATTCTTTTTTCATGAACTAAACTCTTTTTGATTTAAAATTAAAATATTTTTGGATTGAAATATCAACTGTTATATTTTTCTTTGAGAATTCATATTTTTTGTTTCAAAAATCATGGATTTGTTTGAAAATACCTTTTTTTTGGAAAAAACTTTTTTGTTAAAAATTTATATTTTTGGGTTAAGAAATTAAACTGTTTTATAGAAAATTCGTCTCTTTCGAAGAATATTTCATCTTTTGTTTATTAAAAATGCAACTCTTTTGTTGAAAATTGGACTTTTTTGGATGAATTTAAGTGCTTTTTATTAAAAATTTGTAAAACTGAAATATCAACTATTACATTTTTCGTTTAGAATTCATATTTTTTGTTTGATAATCTTGATAATTCAACTTTTTGGTTGAAGATGAACTTTTCTGTTAAAATTTTGACTTGAAATATATGAAATTTTCAAAAACCTTTTTGAATTTTCCCAAGAATCTTAAGAAAATGATATTTTTTTTTTATTTTGTATTGAAAATTATTTGTTGTTTTGAACCAAACAACTATACGCGCACGTAGCGCGCGATTGATGATGCAATCATTGTTGTTGTAAATCTGATTGGCTTTTCATGACTTGAAACTGTTACATATCTTGAATTTGAAATTTTGTAAATTATATCTACAAATAAACTCTTTGGATAAAAAAATCATAGAAAACCTTATGCGAATTTAAAAACATTTGTTTTTTTTTTAAACATTACAATTTTCAAATTATCTAATAAATTATTATAAATATTATAGTTGCTTTATGTTAGTGCTTTTCGCTGGAAACGAGTAATTTTTAAAAAGAATTTTCATACACAATCATAAAGTTTTGAAGAAGGTTTAAAATTCTGAAAAATTTAGGTTTTATTACTTTTTTTTCACTAAAATTTTAAACCGGAAATGGGTATTTTTAATGAAAAGTTTCTGTTTGATTTTCAGTTTTATTAGAATTTTGTAAATAAAAATCATTGGGTTTTATATCGAGGTTCATAATTGTGGAAAAATTTTAGGTTACGTTAGAATTTTTCATCGAAAATCGTTATCGTTATCATTTGAACAAGGTTTAGAATCTTTTAACGACTTTGGATTATTAGTGTTTTTTATCAGAAATTGGCACTTTTAATTTTATTTCCAATTTAAAAGTTTTTTGTTACATTAGTGTTTTTCGTCGAAAACTGATATTAATTTTAAAAATCATAAGAATTTTTAGATTTTTCCACCGGAAATAGGTATAGAATTAAAAGATTTACAATTTTTAAACAATTTTAGGTTATGTTGATCAAAATTGCTAGAGACAAAAAAGACTAATAGCACGCGTATTTGTTTTCTAGTTTTTGTAAAAGTAAATACATTTAAAAAATACAAATTTCTAGTATATACAAATTTGATATTTAAATGATTTAATTGATAAATGAACCTTGGTTTCAAAATCTTCAGGTGTAGAGGCTATGCGTTTCGCAAATTGTGGACTTTCAAATTCAAAGGCACCAAAATATTCGACATAATCCTTTAAACGATTATATGCTTCTTGAACGACAGCTAGTTTTGTAGAATCGTATTTGAAAGCACAAAGAGACAATGGAGGAGCTGGTTTCTCATAAGGATGATTTTTCTCCATATATTTCGAAAAAATTATTTTGAAAACGTGAACCTTGCTTCTAGCCTGAGTTTCACAAAAAAAAAAAGTGAAAAATGAAATTATTGTCAATTTTGTACAATATGTAATACACTGGAATCTGGATTTCCGTAAACTGGATTTGTGCGTCCGTAGAACTGCTGGCTACAGCAGTTTGATGATGAGGGGAGCCGCGGGACCGATAGAGAGGCGGTCCTGAGTCAAGCGTGACAAACAGCATGAGGGCCGCAATCTCAGCGCGTTAGTTGCATCAGGTTGCGTCATGCTTCCAAATCCAACAGAAATTATTCAGGCATCCCTGTCTGTTTACGTTTGGAGTCCTTTGATTGTTGTCCAAGGCCACTGCATGCAACGCCCCAAACCGAGCACAAATTCAGGTTCCAGTGTAATTATACCCCTGTTTGGGGGCCGTCCATAAACTACGTTACCAATTTGAAGAGGGTGGGGGTAATCACTAGAAGTAACGTTACGACTAACTTAGATTGATTTAGTCTGGGTAAAGATTTTACTGTTTGGTTAAAAATTTAATTATTTTGTTGAAAACGTAACTATTTTGTTAAAGAGTCATTTTTCGTTTGTTTGAAGATTCATCTTTTTCGTTGAAAATTTAACTATTCCATTTTTAGAAAATTAATTTTCTTGGTCAAAAAATCGTTCATTGGGTTGAACTCTTGTTGAAAATATAATTATTCCATTAAAAAAAATTAACCTTCTTGGTTAAAAACTCATATTTTGGGTTGCGCTATTTTGTTGAAAATTCATTTTTTGTTGTTAAAGATTCATCATTTTATTTGAAAATTCATCTCTTTTGTTGAAAATGTAAGTGTTTTGTTGAAAATTCGTTTTTTTTTTATTAGGAATTAATTTTTTAATCAGAAAATGTAACTATCCCATTTATTGTCCGAACACGATATTTTTAATTGAAAATTGATCTTTTCTAGTTAAAAATTCATCAGTTTGACTGAAAATTCATGTGTTTTGTTGAAAATTCGTCTTTTTTGGTAGAAATTTAATCTTCAATACTTTTTGGTTGAAAATTCAATGATTCGGTTAAAAATTCATCAGTTTTGGTTGAAGATTCAATTTTTCCGTTGAAAACTCGTATTTTTTGATTGAAAAATCAACTACTTTGTTTAAGTTTAACTACTTTTGGAAATTTTCTACAATTGATGCATCATTTTAATTGAGAATTGATCTGTTTTGTAGAAAATTCTTCTGTTTACCTTGAAAATTCAACAGTTTGGAAGAAAATAAAAAATATTTGGTTGAAAATTAAAATTTTTGTTGAAAATTCATGTTTGGTTGTAAGTTCAACTGTTCGGTTAAAACTTGTCTTTTTTGGTTTAATTCAACAGGTTGAAAATTCTTTCTTTTTTTTTTTAAATTAATTTTATAAATTGAAAATTGTCACCATTCCATTTTTGGTAAAAAAAAATTTAGTTAAAAATTCAACTATTTTGTTTAAAATTCATCTTTCTTGATTGAAAATTCACCCATATGTTTGAGGATTCAACTATTTTGTTCACAATTTGTCTCTTGGTAGAAAATTCATCAGTTATGACAGAAGAGTCATCTTTCTGGGTTGAAAATGAACTTTTTTGTTGAAAATTCAACTTTTTGGGTTGAAAATTAAACTCTCTTCCACAAAATTCGTCTTCTTGGCTTGAAAGTTCTACTGTTTTTGGTTGAATTTTAATCTTTTTTGTTTGAAAATTTCGACCATTTGGTTGCATATTGTAGATTACAAATGCAACTACTTTGATAAACTCATCTTTTGTGGATGAAAATTCAACTGGTTTATTAAAACTTCTTTCTTTTGGATTGAAAATTCATCTTTTATGGTAGAAAAGTCATCTTTCTTGGTTAAAAATGTATCTTTCTTGGTTGAAAATTATTCTGTTTTGGCTTAGGATTCAACTATTTTAATTGTTAAAAATTCGTATTTTTTTATTTGAACAATTAACTACTTGGTTTGAAGCTTGAATACTTTTTAAAAAATTGCTACAATTGATTCGTCATTTTAGTTGAAAATTGACTTGCTTTGTAGACAATTCGTCTGTTTGGCTTGAAGACTCAACAATTTGGTAGAAAATTAAACAATTTCATTAAAAATTAGTCTTTTTTGGTTTAATTCAACAAGTTGAAAATTCGTTTTGTTTTAAAATTCATGTTTCAAACTGAAAATTTTGAAAATAACATTTCATGAAACTTCATATATTTGAATGAAGATTCAACTATTTTGTTAAAAAATCTTCTTTTGGTAGAAAATTCATCATTTATGGTAGAAAAGTCATCTTTCTGGGTTAAAAATGATTTTTTTTTTGAACATTCAACTTTTCGGATTTTTGGCTTGAAAGTTCAACTGTTTTTGGTTGAATTCCAATCTTTTTTGTTGGAAAATTTTGACCATTTGGTTGGAAGCGCACCTTTTAGGTTGAAAATTCGATTATTTTGATTAAGACATCTATTTTGTTAGAAAATATTTTTTGGTTGAAAATGAAAAATTTTTCGACTTGGAATCTTAGTAAATCAAAGTCTTTCATATTGAATTCAATAGGCGGCATTTACATTAATTTCATTCAAAAAATTGTACGCCCTTATTATTTCCGTATTTTCGTGAAAAATCACCCTATTTCCCCAGTTTTGAGGGAATTTTGAACTACGTTACTTTTCAGGGGGGGGGGTCAAAGTAAGCACAAAATTGGTAATGTAGTTTATGGATGACCCCTTAGGTACTTCAAAATAACTAAATTAATTAGTAATGAATGCAATGTCTATATTATTATAGAACTGAGTTTTGAAAAAATGTCTCGAAATTTTATATGCAAAATACCATTTTTGGTCCGGTTATTATTGTTCATATTTGTAGGACAAATTTTGGCACACACCTACTTTTCTATTTTTAAAACTATTTCAGGAAGTACCTGTGGAGGAACCCAAACAACTGGATAAACTTTTCTGTGATCCTCTTCAATTTCTTCGTCAGGTTCATGAACATACACATGTCTTTGGATGTAAGGTTCATCAGAATGCATTCTCGCTTTATTACTGAGAAGAGGTGGAGGATGATCATTAATGATATGTAATAAATAATTTTCGACATCATTGATCTCTCTAATAGGACATTTTTCAGTGCCCGGTTTACAAATGTGTGGATACGGAACCGGCCAATTTGGATGAGGAGGCCTGCCCTTCAATCTCATTATCATACATTTTCCTTCCGTTAATCCTAAAGAATCATTTTCCATAAATCCCAAGGAGGTCCTTTACGTACAGTCAATCACAAAATTCATTAAATCTTTATAATGATATCAGGCCTCACAGTCCCTATGGGATGAAATATATATATATTTCATCCCATAGGGACATCCTATAGCAGGCCTGCCCAAGTAGGGGAAAACTGCTCATTTTCCAGATGAAAATTTAACACCACCACCGACCTCTATTCATTCAACTTCACGACAGCGATCACCCCCCAAGCCTCTGGACCTGTGAAGAGGGACGTGGTGGTGGAACTCGAACATGTGGTGAACGAGCAGTTTTCCCCTACTTGGGCAGGCCTGTCCTATAGGGACCAAAGGGTACTTTTTGTCACGCTCATAGGGTACTTTTTTCGTGCTCAAAGGGTAACAAATTCAGGATAAATTCGTAATACTTCAAAACAATTCAAGTTAAATTCCAAAGAATTCAAATGAATCGGAAAAATGTTATTAACTAAAAAAATTCCATTTATTTCCGTAAAATTGAAATGAATTTAGAAGAATTTAAGGTAAAAGAGAAGAATTCGATGGAATTCATAAGAATTCACGGTAAGGTTGAAAGAATTTAGGATTAATTAAACAACAACTTTTAAACATTCGAAAAAATGAATTGAATTAAATAGAATTGAATGAATTTAGAAGAATTCAGGTACATTAAAAACATTCAAGAGAATTCCAAAGAATTTAAACTAATTTCTAACCAAAGAAGTTTGACTGATGACTACAAAACAATTCAAGTTAAAGTCAAATGAATTGGAAACGAATTGAAAAATGGAAAAAATTCCATTGATTACAATGAAATTTAGAGAAATTTAAGGGAAATAAGAAGAGTTCGACAAAATTCATAAAAAAATCAAGCTTAATTTAAAAAACAATCAAGTGAATTAAAATCAATTCAAAAATATGAAAAAATTCATTGAATTTAATAAGTTTGAAATGAGTTTATTATTAAAAGACTATTAAAGAGAATTTAAAAGAATCTGATGAAATGCCTAAGAATTTAAGGTGAATTTTAAAAACTTCAAGATGAATAAACTTTTGAAAAACTGACTGAATTGAGTAAAATGATGTGAATTTAGATTCCAAATGAATTGCAAAACATATTTGAAAATCTCTTGAAATCTTTGAAACCCTACAAAATTCCTCACTTCTTGTGAATAAATTCTTTGAAATCCATTAAAATATCATAAAATCCCGCGAAGTTCTATGAAATTTGATATTTTCGGAAATCCTAGGAAATCTTATAAAATCCTTTGGAATATTTTAAAATATCCTATAACCTTACAGGTCCTGTAAAATCCTTCCATATCTTCCGAAATTCTTTAAAACTGCATGCAAATTTTTTTAAATCCCTTAAAATTATTAAAACCCTCGGAAATCCCTTGAAATTGTTTGAATTTTTTTAAAATGCCTTAGAATCTTTTAAAACACCTCAAATATTTCAAATTCTTTGAAATCCCTTCAAACTATTGAAATAAATAAAAAAGTTCTGAGAATCTTTTAAAATTTCCTAAAATATTTCAAATCCTTTGATATCTTTTGAAATCCCTTGAAACTGTTTAAAGCTCTTGAAAATGCCTGGAAATCTTTTACAATAACGTCAAATATTTCCAATCCTTTGAAATGCATTAAATTACTGAAATCCATTAAAAATATATTTGTAATATTTTAAAATGACCTAAAGTATTGAAAATCCTTTAAAATCTTTAAAAAATTTTTAAAGATCTTGAAAATACATACATAATATACTATTGAAATATTTTAAATCCTTTGGTCATTTTATCAATGGATCCTCATGATCGATTCAATAAAAACTTTTGAAAATTCAAAAAAATCCATTGAATTAGGTAGAATTGAGTAAATTTAGAAGAATTCATAAAATTCAAAAAAAAATCAAAGAATTAAGGATAAATTAATAAGAATTCAGGGTGAATTCCAAATCTCTTCAAATCTTTAAAACCCTACGAAATACCTCACTTCTCGTGAATAAATTCTTAAAAATAAACTAAAATATTATAAAATCCCCTAAAATAATTGAAATCCTCGAAAATCTAATAAAATAACGTGAAATCTTTTGAAATATCTTAAAACCTTATAAGTCCTATAAAATCGTTCCATATCTTAAAAGTTTTGGAAAATTCTTTATCCATAAATATTTCAAACGCTTTGAAATCCCTTCAAAATGATTGAAATTAATAAAAAAATTTCCCAAAATATTTCAAATTAAAAGCTCTTGAAAATGCATTAAAAGTTTTAAAAATACACTAAAATATTTAAATTCCCTTCAAATTATTGAAATCTATTAAAAATGTCTCGAAATCTTTAAAAATACCCTGAAATATTTCAAAAGAATTCAATACAATTCAGAAATAGGTATAGACCTGAATTGACTAGTGATTAACCCATAAGTTAATTTATTGAAAGAAAAGTGTCTAATGTGACCTTTCATTTTAAAAGGGACTAAAACGTGATTTGAGAAAAAAAAGTGACTGATAGTGACTGTGTGTAGCAGCCCTGATTATTTTTTACAGTTATTTCTTACAGAAATTCCCTGATTTTTGTTATTTTTTCAAAATGCCTGAGTCTTGGAAGCTTTGCCCTTATTATACATTTTTTTAAACATCCATTATGGGCTGCAAATAGGGTACCATAGGGACCAAATCTTGAAAATAGGGCACTTTAGGGATCTCAACAGAATATAGGGTACAATAGGGGATATAGGGACCGGTCTGTGAGGCCTGTGATACATAAAATTGATGCAAATAGACCTAATCTTAATTGAGGGCCCGGATCAAGGAACGTCTAGAGGACCCCCTCCCACTCCATGGGCCAGAAAGTTATAACCGGTTCTTTGATCCGGGCCATCAATTTCTGAAATTGTTTATTGAAGAAAAGTCATTGTCTACTACTGTATGTACTGAACATCCTTAAGTCATTTTGCTAAATTATTGTTTTGATTATTGTTTGAAGAGTATAAAATATAATTGTAAAATAATAGAAAGCATTTATAACTTTAAGACCACGGATAGTACCTTCCACCAATTCATCTGTTATAATAACGTCACTCTCAGCGAAAATTTTTTCAATCAGATCTTCATTCAATTGAATTTCAATTTCTTCAGCAATTTCAAAGCATTCTGGAAAAATGTTGTTTATGAGTTCTAAGTATGGAGGAGAACTTCTTTTGCCGATTCGATTTCCCTTCTCGTCATGAAAAACCCAAGGATATAAAAGGAGAGCTGTTTCTTCACAGAGTTCGAACATCATCTGTTCCATGAATTGTTCGTATATTGCTTTCTTTTTTGCTTTTTCTGCTGCCTCTTTTCGATCTTCGACTTCTTTTCTTTGGATATTTTGTTCAGTTGATTAAACTCGTATTTTTTTGAATGGATATTTAAATTTGAAGATTGAGTGTCGGGAAAGTAACGTAATTTAAACCAGGGTAGCCGCAAAACTTCATTTTCAAAATTCCCGGACTTTTCCCTGCATGTTTTTATTATCCCTGACCAACAGTGACTAAAAGTGACTAATGTGCATTAATACTGTGACTAATATTCTGTTGAATTTAAAAGCATTCAGGAGAATTCGATTTATAAGACCTCAAATCAATTCAAGTTAAATTTGAAATAATTTAAATGAATTGGACACAATTTTTAAAATCCAAAAAACATCGATTTCAGTAAAATTTGTGTGAATTTAGCTGAATTTAAGGGAAATGAGAAGAATTCGATGAAATTCATAATAACTAATTGAAAAAAATTAGAGAATTAAAATAATTTTAAAATACATAACAAATTCATTGAATTCAGTAAGTTTGAAATAAGTTTAGAAAAATTCCAGGACATTCAAAATAATTTGATGAATTTCCCAAAATTTCAACGTAAGCTGAAAAGACTTCAGTATTAATTAAACAAAAACTAAAATGAAAATCCATTGAATTGAGTAAATTCAGATGAATTAACGCGAATAAAAAAAATGCAAGATAATTCCAAAGAACTCAAAAGAATTTAAAGGCATATAGGATAAATTAATATGAATTCACATTGAATTCCCAAAGAATTCAACTGAATTGCAAAAAAATGGAAAATGTCTTCAAATCTTTGAAATCCTACGAAACCCCTTACTTTTTGTGAATCCATATACCATTAAACCATTTCCCTTTCAGGGTAGGCGTGACACTATCCGATTCGGGTAGTGTTTCTAGGTTTTTCTTGTAGTTATAAATAACTACAAGTGTGGGCTCACCACACCCACGATGTGCCAACAGCACTCATGTCAGTATTCTTGAATGGTCACCCATCCAAGTACTAACCGCGTCCAACGCTGCTTAACTTCAGTGATCTGACGAGAACTGGGTTTTTCAGCGTGGTATGGCCGTTGGCCAATCAATTCCTTAAAATGCATTAAAAAATTTTTAAATCCCATGAAATTATATGAAATATATTTCCTGAAATCTTGTCTTTATTAAAATACCTAGAGAGCTTCTGAAAACTCTTAAAATCATTGAAATCCTAGGAAATCTTTTAAAATCCCTTGGAATCTTTTAAAACATCTTAAACCCTTACAGGTCCTGTAAAATCATTTCATGCCTTCTGACATTTAAAGAGATTCTTTGCAATCGCATGTAAATTTATCCAAATCTCTTGAAATATTTTTGATCTCGTAAAAATGCCTTGGAATCTTTTTAATTAGCCTGAAATATTTAAAAATCCTTCAAAATCCCTTCAAATTATTGAAATAAATTCAAAATTTCTTGGAATCCTTTAAAATTCCCAAAAATATTTCAAATCGTTTAAAATTTTTGAAAACCGTTGAAATTTTCTAAAGCTCTTGAAAATTTCTTGGAATTTTTATAAAAACCCTGAAATATTTCAAACCCTGAAAAATCCCCTGAAACTTTTTAAAGCTCTTGAAAATTCCTTGAATTTTTAAAAATAGCCAAAATTTTTTTCAACCTCTGGAATGACTTAAAATTATTGAAATTTATTAAAAATATCCTAAGATATTTCAAATCCTTTAAAATTTGTGAAATCCCTCCAATTTTTTTAAAGCTCTTTGAGATAAATATAAAATACCCTAAAATATTTAAAATCCTTTGCAATCTTTTGAAATTTTTGAAAGCTTTTAAAAGCTCCTTGGAATTTCAAAAATACTCTAAAATCTTTTTTTAAAAATTGGATATCCCTTCAAATTATTGAAATCAATTGAAAATTCCTTAAATTTTTTTTTAATATCCTAAAATCTTTAAAATTCTTTACAATCTTTGGTAACACGTTGAAATATTTGAAAACCTTTGAAATTCCTCAATTCATATGAATTGATTCTTTGAAATCCATTAAAATATTATAATATTCCTTAAAATTAAATGAAATCTGATATTTCCTGAAATCCTGAAAAATGTATCAAAATACTTTGAAAGTTTATAAAATCCTTTAAAAAGCATTGAAATCCACAGAAGTCTTATGAAATCTCTTGAAATTTTTTAAAATATCCTAAAACCTATAAAATAGTCCCATAAATACCCTAAAATATTTTTAATCTTTTGAAATCTTTTGAAATCGCTTCAAAATTTTTAAAGCTCTTGAAAATTGTATGTAAGTTTTACAAATTCCCTAAAATATCTTTAATACTTTGGAATCACTTCAAATTATGTGGAAATCTATCAAAAATATCCTAAGATATTTCGAATGTTTCGAAATCTTTTGAAGTCCCTTGACATTTTTCAAAGCTCTTTAAAATTCTTTGGAATTACAAAAAATAACACAACATCTTCAAAATTCTTTGGAATTACAAAAAATAACACAACATCTTCAAAATTCTTTGGAATTGAGATCCCTTCAAATTATTGAAATAAATGGAAAATTTCTTGAAATATTTTAAAATATCCTAAAATATTAAAAATCCTTTGAAATATTTTGAAATCCCTTGCAATTTTTGTAAGCTCTTGAAATTGCTCGGCATTTTTATAAATATCCTAAAATATTTGAAATCCTTTGAAATCTTTTTAAATACCTTGAGATTTTTACGGCGTTTAAAATTTCTTAGAATTTTAAAAAATACCCTAAAATATTTAAAAAATTGTGGAGATCCCTTCAAATTATTCAAATCAATTGAAAATTCCTAAAGTTTTTAAAATATCATAAAATCTTTGAAATCCTATGAAATCCCTTGAAATATTTTAAAATATATTAAAATCATAAAGGTCTTATAAAATCGTTCCATGAATACCTTAAAATATTTTAAATCCTTTGGAATCTTTTGAAATCCTTTGAAACATTTGAAAGCTCTTGAAAATTCCTATGAATTAAAAAAAATACCCTAAAATCTTTAAAAAATTTGGATATTCCTTCAAATTATTGAAATCAATTGAAAATTCCTTAAAACCTTTTAAAATATTATAAAAACTTTTAAATTCTTTGAAATCTTTGGCAATAGCTTGTGATATTTGAAAATCTTTGAAATGCTACGAAATCCTTTGTAATCCTCAAAAATATTCTAAAACCTTAAACGTCCTACAAAAGCGTTCCATAAAGACCCTAAAATATTTTGAAATCCCTTGAAATTTTTTCAAGCTCTTGAAAATTCTATACAAGTTTCAAACATTTCCTAAATACTTACAAATTTTTAAGAATGCCTCCAAATTTTTGAAATTTATAAAAAATTCTTGGGAATCCTTTAAAATACCTTAAACGATTTCGAAAGAATTCAAGAAAATTCAAAAATAGGTATATAACTGAATTCAATAGTGGTTAGTCAATAAGTTAATTTATTGAAAGAAAGTGACTAAAGTGATCTTTTCATATTAAAAAGTGATTTGAGAAGAAAATTGACTAAAAGTGACCGTGTGGCAGACCTGATTATTTTTAGAAATTCCTTGTCTTTTGACTTTTTTATTTTAATGCCTGACTTTTTCTTGATTTTCAGGTTTTCCCTAACCTGCGGCTACCCTGTTTAAATCTAAAGATTCCTTATTTACAAAAATTGAAAAATGTCATTTGTATAAAATAATCTGTAAGTTTCAAATTGGATATTTTTTTAATAATCTCAATACCTAATTGCTTCTTTCTTTTTCCATTGTTCTTCCTCTTCTGGACCACGTTGTGTGACAGGTATTGACCATTTAGGAGGTTCGTCTTGCTTAACTCTCTCAATTTCTTCAATCAAAGCGCTTTTCAATTTAGGACAATTTGCACCGAAAATTAAATTGACCATTTGCCCATTTTGAATAAACATCCAAACTGGTTCACTTTTTCCTCGAAATCGTTCGAGGTCATCGATTTCATCATTTTTGGCAATGGCATAACTAAGCATGTCTCCACCAATGTCCATTTTCACTTTTTTTAAAGTACTCACCATTGCTAAACATGGTCCACTCCAATTTGAATAAACATCAACAACTACAAGACCTGGTCTTTCCAAAATTGCATTCCATTCCTCATTTGTGTCTACTTTCGTTTGAAGTACAGGCGCTTTCTTTCCTGCCATAAGATTCTAATCTTTTTTCTAGAGCCACGAATATTATTATTTCTTTGTGGGTCTGATTATGTATTATTAGTTATTAATTACCAATTATTAATAATAATATAAGGATTCAACACTTTCCCGAGTGAGGTTAAAGTTTTATTAAAATTTTGGATTCTGCGATTGTCCTTTTTTATTGACAGTTAGGTACACTACCGGCGGAACTTAGGGGCCGTCCATAAACTACGTTACTAATTTTAGCGGGGTAGGTAGAGTTCTTAAATGCTCAAGAATTTACGTTGAGCAAATGCTCTCAAGAATATGCTCAGCATTTAAGCTCGAACAGAGCATTTATAGAGCATCAAAGAGAATTTAAAGCATTTATTGTTTAAACAAAAATATATCACATTTAATACATATATTTTTACAAAAACATTTTAGAGTGAAATAAACATATACTTTTTTAAATTACAGAGTTGCTACAGGTCAGGTAATTCCAGAAAGTCAGGGAATTTTCGATAAACTAAAGTTGAAGTTAATTTCATTATTATGGTTAAAAATCGCAACTATTTGTTTAAAAATTCATCTGTTTTGGTTGAGGATTCAAACTATTTTGTTGAAAATTTATCTTTTTTTCTTTAATTCAACTATTTTCGGTATAAAATTAAAATCCTTTTTGGTTGAAATATCAGATATCATGGTTTTTGTTGAGCATTCATCTCTTTTGGTTGAAAATTCAACTACTTAGTTGGAAGTGGACCTATACTTAGTTAAAAATTTACTTATTCGGTTGATGATTCATCATTTTAATTGAAAATTTGTCTTTTTCGATATAAAATTATTCTCCTTGGTTAAAAATGCATGTTTCTGATTGATAATTTAACTATTTGGCTGAAAATTAAACAACCTTGTTAAAATATGTTTTGTTTGGTTGAAAAGTAAACTATTTTGTTGGACATTTGTTTTTTTGGTTGAAAATTCCTTTAAAAATTCAAATATTTGTTTGAAAATTCGTGTACTTTGTTATAAATTCATCTCATTTGATAGAAAATTAATCTTAATTGTTGAAAATGAGTTTTCTTTTTATTCTATTGTATTTTATTGAAAACTTGAATTTTGTGAGTGAATATTTAATCTTCATGGTGAATAATTCATCTTTTTGGTTGAAAATTCCTTTAAAAATTCGAATATTTGGTTGAAAATTCGTACTTTGTTATAAATTCATCTATTTGGATAGAAAATTCATCTTACTGGTTGAAAATTTATCTTTTTGGGTAAAAATTAGTTTTTTATTTAGAATTAATTTTTTTAATTAAAAATGAAAATTAGACTATTTTATTGAAAATTGATTTTAATTTTATTGAAAATTGATTTTTTTGCTGAAAATTTAACTATTCTGTTTTTATTTGAAAATGTATCTGTTTTAGGTTAAAATTCAACTCTTTGTTGAAAATCTGTCTTTTTTGGTAGAAGAGTTCTCTCATTAGTTGAAACTTCTTCTTTTTCGTTGAAAATTTATTTCTTTGGTGGAAAATTTAACTATGTTGTTGAAAATTCGTTTCTTTTTTGGTTGAAAATTTATTTTACTAACTGAAAAAACTATTTTATTTTTGATAGAAAATTTATCTTTTTAGTTGAAAATTCATGAACATTTTTTTTAGTTGAAGATTCGTCATTTTAGTTAAAAATTCATTTTAACTGTTCCATTTTTTGTGGAAAATTTACTTTTTTTGATAGAAATGTAATTTTTTTCGTTAAAAAATTATCTGTTTTTTAGAAATTTAACTATTCTATTCTTTGTTAGGAATTCATTTCTGTGGTTGAAAAAAAAATATTTAGTTGAAAATTCGTTTTTGTTGTTGATAGAGAATTCATTTTTTGAGTTGAAAATTCCACTATTTGGTCAAAAATTCATATTTTTATTTGAAAATTCATCATTGTGATTAAAAATTAATTTCTTTGGTTGAAAATTCGTTTCTTTTTAGTTGAATATTAATTTTTTCAACTGACGATGTAACTGTTCCATTTTTGCTTCAAAATTTACATTTTCAGAGGAAAATTAATTAATTTTCCTGAAAACTCGTTTTTTTGTTTGAAATTTACTTTTCTAACTGCAAATTGAACTATTATATTCTTGGTTTGTGAATCTATCTTTTGTAGCTGAAAAGTCATATATTTTATTGAAACTGTAACTTTTTTGGTAGAAAATTCATCTTTTGGGTGTCAAATTGAACTATTTTGTTGAGAATTCATTTTTTTTTTGGTTGAAAACTCTGTTGAAAATTCGTTTTTTTTTTTGGTTGAACACTTATTTTTCTAAAATTTCAACTATTTTAATTTTGGTTGAAAATTGATCTTTTTTAGATGAAAATTCATAAACTTTGTTGAAAATGAGTCTTTTTTGGTAGAAAATATTATATATATATATATATAATTTAAAAAAAAAGTTAAACAACCACCGCAGGGTCCCACTAAGAGCAACTGCCATCCAACAAAATGTCAATAGCCCCCAGTAGCACCGCGGT
>CAKNYM010050675.1:76379-98531 GCA_932195095.1 Andricus curvator
TATATATATATATATATATATATATATATATATATATATATATATGTAATATAATTTTGGACGTTTGAATCCCATGAAATCCCTAGAAATCTTTAAAATCCTTTGATATATTTGATACCCTTTTGAAATCCCTCCAAATGTTCTAACTCTCTTGAAATTTCGTGAAATCTTGTAAAATACCCTACAATCTTTTGAATCAATTGAAACCTATTCAAAATTATAATCAAAATAATCGCATCAAATCTTTTATTTTTTCTCTTGAAATCCTACAAATCCCTCAAATATTGTAAAATGCCTTGAAATCTTCGATATTTTATTTTATTCCATTTCATTTGCTTCCTAAATTTCGCTACAAATTCTTTGAAATTACCTAAAATCCCTTGAAAATTTTGAAATCCTTGATATCTCTGATACCCTATTAAAATCCTTCGAAATTTATAAAATCCCTTGGAATCTTGTAATATACCCTAAAATATTTATGATCCTGTGAAACCTATTGCAATTTTTTAAATGTTTAAAGTCCCCGGAGATACAAGCAAAACGCGTAGGTCTGGTAAAATCCACCCTAAAAATCTCATGAAATTCTCTAAAATCTTTTAAAATACGCTAAAAAAAGCTTTGAATCCCTATAAAATCCCTTCAAATCCCCGAAATCAGGTAAACTCCTTTAAACCCCATTGGAATTTTTAGAAATTCTGTCAAATTTTTAGAAATCTCTTGAAATCATTTAAAAAATTTTCAAATCTTTGAAATCCCTTGAAATTTTAGCCAATCTAGCAAAGAAGTTTGAAATATTTTTAAAGGCAAAGTGAAAAAATAGTTGCACTATAGAGAAATTTGAGAAAATAGTAGTATTGGTGTAACTTTTTCAAAATAGTAGCAAAACAATTGTATCTTCAAAAAAAAAGAGTCAGTAGTGGCGGGAGTGCAAGGCCTTGGCTTAAATTAAAAAAATGTGAATTGTTAAGTTGAAATGGCAAAATATTAAAAAATGATAAAAAAAATTTGAGTTTTTCAATATTATCAGTTTTTAAACTTTCATTCTGGAAAATTTTCTTTCCATCACTCATGCACGGAATATGCTATACAGTTTTCCACAGCTTTCAGTTTAAAATTATGCATAAATACATCCATGTCACCATTTTTTTATTTCAAATGCTTCAGATTTACAATTATTCAGGCTGCAAGAACTCATTTCATAAAACGCTTTATTTAAAGCTCTTAAGTTTTCAATTGTCCAATTTTAGCTGCCTTGAATTGATAATTGTTAAACCATTACAAATTTTAAGCTTTAGATTTTTAAATTCAATTTTTAAAGTTTTAATCGCAATGTTTGTACTTTGGCCGTGTACAGTTACAATGATTTATTTTATAATTTAAAACAATTTAAATTATCATTATAATCCCAGGCATTATTTATCTATCAACTTTAATAATGTTTACAAGATAAAAATCGTATTAAGCGAAGGGAACTTTTAATGCTTGTTCCAGAAAAGTTATAAGAGTAACATGTCAGAGTCTGGAAAAACTCGTTTAACTGATATTACTCGCATTGAACTTTTTGTTCGGATACAGTTGATCGGTATGAAATGAACCAGATAAGTTTGTAAATCAACTTAAAATAAGATGAAAATAAAGTGACTTAGACAACTGGAAAAGGAAGACTACACTCCCAGTGAAAAGAATATGTCTATAAGAAGAAAGTAAGCAAAAAAGGAAAAAATGTGGGTATTTCCCGTCGACTTGATTTCAGCTGCGCCTTCGATGAATCAGCATGGCGGCATCAGCATCTCGTTTTGATATCGCGAATCCCACCAATCGTCTGGCATCCAAACCCGAACGAGTTTTGAACACAAGACCAAAAATGAAAGATGCCAGGTGCATTCATTTTAAAAATTTGGAGTGAACGAATTTATTCCATCCAGTTTTATATTTTTAAAGCTCTTTATTTTCACATAAATAATTTACCGTAGTGAGTAATAAATACATTGAATTACAATTTTACTTGTAATTTAATGAGAACCCTATCATTCATCATCATCCTATCTGAAAAATAGGCCGAACGAAATTTTCGAAAATCTCGCACACATTGTTGTTGAATGCGTGATTGGTTGCACACTGCGTGAATATGACGTAAATTTTCTGGAATTTCGTAAATCGTAATTTCCAGATAAGGAATTTTAATTCTAAACTTTTATTTCGAAAACAAAAAATTGAAATTGAAAATGACAATGAAAATTTTAAATGTAAATGATCAGATTTATGGGAAAATTTTAGGGTTACATTTTAAAAGATTAGTTTTAAGCTTTGAAGAAGTTTGAAAAAATTCAAAAATAGTTGAAAATTGTTTAACATTTCAACAAATTTGAAACAAAATGTAGATTTTGAAGATTTTAAAAGAAAATTTGGAAGCTTTTTAATGATTTTAAAAGGTTATCAATACAATACACTTTTTTCTTAAGGTTCCAGGGAAATTTTAAATTGACTTTTTATTTAAAAAAACTAATTTTAACAAAATATTTTTTTTAAATTCCAAACATTTCCAATGATTAGCTGCAATTTCGAAAAAGAATGTAGAAGATTTTAAAGCAAAATCTTTCAATTTTGCATGATTACAGATATTCAGAAAAAATTCGATTGAGTTTTAAACTTTAAAAGATTTCAACAAATTTAAAACAATATGTAGATTTTTAAAAATTTCGAAATAAAATTAATTTTAAGAGTATTACAAAAGATTTCCAAAATTATTAAGAATGAACCTGGAAGATTTCAAAGACAATTTTAGGACTAATTCGAGTCAGTTTAAAAAATATTTTGGAATTTTAAGAGTTTTAAAGAGATCAAAAATATTTTAAAATTTTGAAAGTTTTGCGAAAATTTATCAAACATTTGTAAATTTTGTCCAAGCTTCAAAACGCGTAAATGTGTTTTAAATTGACTCAAATGTTTCCTAACATTTTTAAAATTATTGTAAAATAAAAAAAATCTTAGAAATTTTCTAGATACTTTTATGTCTACCTGAAGGCTTCAAAAATCTTCTTGAATTTTCTCTAGAAACCTACGAAAATTATATTCATGTATCTTTAAAGAAAATAAATAACGAAAGTTGAAAACTAAATTTGTATTTTGTATTAAAAATTTGTTACCACTTCAAATTATCATTTGCCTAAAATTTTTTTTCTTTCTTGACTGAAAAATGTTTTAAAATCAATTAACATTCTTCGTTGAGAATTCGTCTTTTTTGTTTGTATATTCAACAATTGGTTAAAAGTTAAATTAATTTGTTAAAATGTATTTTTTTTTAATAAAGATTCATCATTTTAGTAGAAAATTCGTCTTCTTGTTAGAAAATTAATCTTCTTGGTAGAAAAATTATGTATATGGATGAAAATTCACTTTTTTGTTAAAAATTCGTGTTTTGGAGTACAAAAAATTAAACTGTTTTATAGAAAATTCCTCTTTTTTTGTAATTCATTTAATCTTTTTTGATTTAAAACACAAAAAGTTGAAAATTAATTTTTTTGGTTGATGATGCAACTATTTTTTTGAAGATTCGTGTTTTTAGATTAATTCAACTGTTTTTTAATTAATATTGAAATCTTTCTGGATTGAAATATTAACTATTACATTTTTCATTGAGAATTCATTTTTTTTTTAAATTCAACTATTTGGTTAAAGATTAATTTTTTTCTTAAAATTTTGATTTGAAAAATCTCAAATTTTCAAAAATTTTGTTTAATTTTCTCAAGAATCTTAAGAAAATTATTTGTATATAAATTAAAAAACAAATAAAAATTATAGCTAAAAACTAAATGTATAATCGAAATTCTTATTTGTTGCATTAAAAATTGCTTTTTACGATGAATAACGATATTTCTCGATAATCTAGATTATCGCAATCATTGTTGTTGGAAACCTGATTGGCTTTTCATTACTTAAGTTTTTTTTATACCATAAATTTTAAATTTGCGCTTTTTAATACTCTTGCAGGGCTCAATAAAAACATTCAACTTGTATAATAAATTATTGCTCATTGTAAATAATATAGATGTTTTATGTTAGTGTTTTTCGCTGGAAAGTAGTATTTTATAAAAAGATTTTAAATATTTTTAATATTATTTTTAATGAAACACTAATAAATATCAAAGATTAAAAAATGCTAAGCAATTTACGTCTTTCGGTTTTACTGGCGTTTTTTACCGCTTAGAGTGTTTTAAACGAACCTCTTCAGATTTTGAAAATTTATATTCTTTTACAATTTTAGGTTACGTTAGCGCTTTAGACAAAAAATTGATATTTTAAAACAAAAATCATTATAATGTGAATAAGATTTACAATCTTTTAACCATTTTGATTATGTTAGTGTTTTAGTCAATAATTGATATTTGTAATACAAAATTTCAAAGATTCACGAATCTTAACAATTGTAGGTTAAGTTAGCGTTTTACACCAAAACTTGGTATTTTAAAAACAAAATCATTATAATAATTGTATCAGGATTTGCAATTTTTTAACAGTTTCAGGTTATGTTAATATTTTCCATAGAAAATCGGCTATTTTTCTTTCTCGTCGCAAATTAATGGTATTTTTAATAAAAAATTATTAGATTTAAAACAATATTTACAACTTTTCAACAACTTTAGGTTATGTTGGTGTGTTCTACCTGAAATTATCATTCTCAAATAAAGAATCATCAGATATAAATCCAATGATTTTTGTTTGAAATAATAAAATTTACAAGCTTGAACAATCTCGGATTGTGTTAGACTTTTTTCTCGGAAATTGAAATTTGTATTAAAAAATCATTAGATTTGAAAGAAGATTAACAATTTCAGGTTACATTGGAATTAAAAATCGCAAATTGGCATTTTCAAACAAAAAGCATTATCATTTGAATAAGAATTTTTTTAAACTAGCGCGATTTTCAACGGAAATATCGATATATAAATTTTGTTAAAGATTTATAATTTCGAAACAATTTCAGGTTATGTTAACATTTTTCACCGGTAGTGCGTCATTTTAGACAAAAATCATTAAATTTCACAGAAGATTTACAATTTGGAAAAAAATTTTCTTGCGTAAACTTTTTTTTTTACCGGAAATTGGTTATTTTAAAGAAAAATATCATTCCATTCCACAAAATATTTCTAATTTGAAACAATTTTTTGTTAAATGTTATGATAGTGTTTTTTGTCGAAAATTCATATTTTTAATTTGAAGATCACGAGATTTTTCAGATTCGAGGGGCTGTGCACTAAGATTTCATACGTGCACGTGCACACTGAAAAAAATGAGCAGCTGATAAGCAGACCATACCGGCTCTCACCGCGATCGCTGCGAACTTCAATTGCAAGGTTATATCGATTTTAAGGGGTATCGAAAATTTAAATTATGTTTTTAAAAAATACACAAAATAAATAAAAAATCAAACGGGTTTCATTTATAAAACTGTGCGATCATCATGTCTTGTGATTTATTATTTAAAAAGTATTGTGTTGGCACACAAATTAATTCACTGTGAGTCAAAATATAAAATTCGATATTTCTTATCTCTAGAAAACTTCCTCTATGAGAAAGCCATACATTTAAATTGAAAATTCAAAAAAGTTAAAGGTTAAAAAAATGTGTATAAATAATTTTACGTATTATTAAAGTTAGTAATTCCTTAATAATTAGAATAAATTAGGCTGCTCAAATTTGAAAGCACACAACACATTAAAACATAAACTTTTCAAAATTGATCTTGAAAAATTATTCTTAATATTATTTAAGTTAATAATAAAATTTGAGTTAAATATTTTCATAAATTTTCACTTAATCTATATGTATTAGGGTGGTCCAAAAAACCTTTTTCGAATTAGAGACTACCCGGTAAGAAGAGAAGAATTCAAAAAAATTCAGAATCTGAATTCCCATTCATACGTGAATTTTCCTTCATCGAAAGTTCCACCAACGAGTAGAAAAAAAAGCAAAATCTATTCCTTTTAATCGACTTTGAAAAATTTAATGGAAGCGTATTGGAAGGAATTAAAAAGTGGAGAAATGTCAAAGAAAGAATAGAAAGGAATAGAATAATGTAACTTTTAAGGCGAAACTGTGAATTGAAATAAATGCATTTTTTTAAATAAATAAGTATTGTATTTGGGTAAATTATGTGAACATTTTTTTATTAATCTATCGAACAGAAACATATTTTGACTGATTTCATATGAAATCTGTCTTGGAACACGCACTACTGCTGTGCAAATTTGCATGGATTGCACAGCCACACAAAAAAAGTATACGGAGTCAAAAAACAATCTATATAACATTGTAGTAATATTGGTCCAGCATAGTCGAAATCCAAATTTTTTAAATTTTCTGCTGACAATTTTTTTTTGTGACTTTGAATTTTTGGTTTCGGTTAAATTTTTGCAACTTGACTGCTAAACATCTGAAATCGTTTTTAAGGTTTAGGAGAGGAGAGGAGAGAGGAGATGTTTAGTGGCCAACTTGCACAAATTTAACCTAAACCATAAATTCAAAGTCAAATACCGAAAAAAGTGGTAAGCAGAAAACGGTATGGATAAAGGATGAAAAGTTAAGACAATATAAAATATTATTATTAAAATCACTGCACCGTTATGGTAGACAACAAATTGAAATTTCCAAACTTATATTCCACAAAAACGAATAGAAACTATGCAAGTGCAGATATTTTGTAGACAGATTAGAAGGAATTAAAATAATCGAAAATGAAGCATGTCAGAATGAAATTAAAAATAACCATGACAAAAAAAAATGAAATTTTCAAACTTATGTTGCACACAGAGGAATAGAAACCATGTAAGCGCACACATTTTGTGGACGGATTAGAAAGAAATAAATTAATCCAAAATACAGCATGTAAGTATGGAATTAAAAATAACCATGAGAGGTGTGTCTACTGCTCGCATTAAGAGGAATTAAAAAAATGTATAATATGTTCGCCTCCATGGAACACAACACAAGTGGCAATCGATAAGGAAATAGAAAAGAATTGGTTTCGGAGATAAACCTATTCTTTCGTTGGGCACTTCTCCCGATGGAAAATTAGCACATTCAAACAAATTAAATAATGCTCACTCTTTCGTTTATATCTGAAAATATTAATTTTTCTCTATTCTTCTCTTCTTACCGGGTAGAGGGTAAGAAAACCCCCCAAAAGTTTCCATTTCCAGGGAATGAAAATCCGTATTTTTTTTCTCGAAATTCCGATATTAACACGTGCAACCGGGCACTTGAAAATCCTATATGTTTAACGTGGGAAATTTTTGGATTTTCGAAAAATTGGACTGATACTTCAGGGTTTGATCGAAAGTTGCCAAATTTTTTAAGGATTGAAGGGGAGTGTCTATGCAATGAAACCATATTAACAACTTTAATTTTCAACTGCCCCCCCCCCCCCACACAACGCTCCAAATATGACTTAAAAATAAAAAAATACATTTTTACGTATTATTGTTAATTTTCAGGATTTTCTGCCGACTTTCTTATACAAATAAATACTAATTGACAATTTGAATATGCCTCATGACTTTTTAAACCATTTTGAATTGTTTAAATAAATGTAACTTATTGAAACAATTATTTTTTCCAATAAATGTAAAAAATAATCGTATTTTCTTAATTAAATGTGAGTTGGTCATTGATTGGCGTGGTAATTTTTTTAAAAAACATCATGTGATTATTTAAACAATTAATTATTGATTATTTTCAAAATGTCAGAGATGTCCACTTTTTTATCAAACTGGTATCCTATGCTACTTATTATTGAATAGTTACATAATTTTGATACTTTTCTTCTAGTGTTGAACAAATTTCTATTTGTTTAAAAACTTATTTTTTCCCAAAAATATTTTTGAAATCGTATTTTCTGAATTAAACATAATACTGAATGATTTTGAGGAGTAATAAATTCTACTGAAAACTTTATGTCATCGTTTAAACAATGAATTATTGTTTACTTCCAAATTTTCTTCAAATTGATTATGTGTGGCTTACATCTTTTTTGGCGTGCTATTAAATACAGTCAACTTCCTTTTATTATAAGGTCCTTGAAATGTACCCGACCAATTATTTTAGGGCTGGAGGGGCCCCCACCTCTAACGCGATTCGGCAGTTTATTTTTATCAACGACGTTCATTGGCTGCCTCGACCTTGTATCGCTGCGCTTGCACTAAGCAACTTTGTCAACTGCACATGTGCCGAAAACCGCGGTCGATTTGAAATCAATAAATACTATCAATATTAATACAGACAAATACACCAAAAAATTCCTAGAACTGCGGGTCCATATCATCTCACATGCGGCAAGTCTCTCTGCGGCAAGTCACACCTGCGGCATCTCTACCTAGCGGCATCTCTCACCAGTGGAAAGGGGACCAATATTATTTCTGTTGCTAGTCACAGGGGGCGGTGAGAGATGCCGCAAAAATGTCAATTTTACTGTGAAAAATGCCGCGTGGGATAGAAGCCGCTAGATAGAGATGCCGCAGTTGTGACATGCCGCAGAGAGACTTGCCGCATGTGAGATGATATGTCCCCCGCGAATACCCACTCCAGTATATTGCGCAATATTATGTATTCCAATTGGAAACGGTTTAGACGGTCCCGATTTGCGCAGTTGAAAAAGTCGTGGTCGGTTAGCATGTCAGTGTTTTTCAAGTGTTTTTCAAGTGCCTTTCAAGTGTTTTTGTTGACGTACGACGATTTGCCAACTAAAACTCAATATAATAGATCAAAAAACGACTCAAATATTTCGCGGAATAGTGAGTTTTCCAGCATGGCTTCGCGGTCATGCTAGGCTAGACGTGGAAATGTCAGCCGTCAGGAAGGTTATCACACGGGACTGCAACTGCATACGAGTTTTTATTCTAAACACAAAGGTAAGTTATAAAGGTCTCGATAGTAATATTTTTCAAATGTTTCGTGAAATACAATCAATTATCCGAAATTTGAGTTGAGAGTACACGGTTCGGATCAAATCGACCTGGTTTACTTTTACGTTTAGCATATTTTCTCGAAAACGTCGTGAAACGTATTCCCATGACGCCGTGAAAAAATACTCAATTCAAGGCCTCCCGCTCTTCGGGCACCTTTTTTTCATTGGTCAACCACTGCCGCGGGCATGACCATACAGGGACCGTGGTGGGAGGTAACGCGACTGCGCAACTTAAAATAAGTGCGTGTAGGGGGGTTAAACTACGTGAACTTTAAAATAAGCGATCTTTAAAATAAACGGAAGTTTACTGTAAATGATAAAAGTCACAATCAAATTTAATTTATAAAAGTATATGTATTATTGTATTCTTCGTATTTTTATTATCTTAACCATGATAAAATTATGAAAAAGTACATTCAATAATCAAAATTATGATTCTTGTTTTTACATTTTCTTTGAATAACATTTTTAAGGACGAGAATAGAATAAATTAAAAATGGAATAGAAAATACAATTTAAAAAAATATTTTTTGGGAAAAGTAATTGTTTGAACAAATTCCATTCGTTTAAACAATTAGAAAATGGTTATTATATTCTTTCTATACACTATACAGCCAGAAAAATCATTTTATGTATTCTATTTTAAATTATTTTTTTAAAGTTCTCGAAAAAAACTGTTTGAGCAAATAAATACTGTTTAAACAAATAAAAATTTGTTAAAAATAAGAAGAAAAGTATCAGTTATGTGAGTATTCAACAATAAGTAGCATAGCATACCAATTTGAAAAATATGGACATCTATGGCTCGATTTGAAGAAATTTTGAAAATAAACAATAATTAATTGTCCAAATAATTACATCATGTTTTGAAAAAAAATGTGCTATTCCAAACAATGACCAACTATTATATTTCATTTAGAAAATACGACTATTTTTTACATTTTTTAAAAATAATTGTTTAAATAAGGTACATTTATTTAAACAATTAAACATCGTTTACAAAGTCATGGGGGATTTTCAAATTGTCCATTAGCAGTTATATGTGTTGAAAAAGACTGCAAAAAATGCTTAAAATTAAAAATAATACGTAAAAATGTAGTTTTTATTTTTGGTTAATATTTGGGGCATTGTGGGGGGGGGGGGTAATGATAGGTTAGGAATTAAAGTTATTGGCATGGTTTTATTTCGTAGACATTCCTCTTCAATACCTAAAAAATTTAGCAAATTTCGATCTAACCCTGAAGTATCAGTCCAATTTTTCGAAGATCCAAAATTTTCCCATGGTCAATTTATGGGATTTTCAAGTGCTTGATGGCATGTATGCTGAAATTATTACTCGAATTATTACCGTTCTTTTAATGCCCTTTTCAATAGTTTCACAATTTATTTACGCATGAATTGATTAAAAATGTTGTTTTATTATTTCGTTTCGTCCTCGCAGTCCCTGCCATCTCTAGCAATCTCATTGACAGATTTTTGAGTGCATAGCCCCTAGTTCAATTTATCATTATTCTCCAGAGTCATGAAATTCGCAACTTTTGGTTTTGTTCTTGTTTTATCCCGAAAATCGGTATTTTTAATAAAAACTCATTGAATTTCAAATAAGAGAACATATTTTTGAACAATTTTAGGTTATGCTATCATTCTTTATCCGAAACGGGTATATAAAATAGAATATCAATAGCATTCATTGAAATGTTAAGTTATCTGAAATTAAAAATTGAAGAATTTTATATTGAAAGCGGTTAAAATTGTAAAAATCTTACTTTTTGAAATTGTAACATATTAAAAGATTAAAAATTATAGTTTCCATTTTGATACTGAATTTTCATCCAAACTTCTTGCAGTTCATAAAAATAGTAGTATTTTGGAAATTTGAATTATGAAATTGAATTAATTGAGATATTAAGACTATGGAATCAAGGTTTTAAACCTGTTGCGAAAACTCAAAGTCTATTAAAACCATTACATCGTAAAATAAAGGAAAGATTAAGGATTTTATAGACAAAGTAAACGACACAGTGAGACGTTTTATATTTTATCTTTGCTCTCCATCTTGTAGAACTCAAGTAACATACCTCGTCATTTATTGCAACATTAAAAGCCTATTTTGCTTTACACATTTATTATACAAAAAATTTTATGAATTTTTATGAAATATTCCTCTATTCGAATGTCATTAAACATTGCTTGTTTTAGAAAGTTAGTTTCACGGTGTTAACTTATACATACAAGTAATACTATTAATTATTATTTTAAATGAGACGTAGCATTTTTAGCCAAAAAGGACTTAAAGTCAGTTTTTAAACAAAAAAAGGGACGAGTGAAAAATCCCGAAAAAGAAAACATTTGAAATTAGAAAATTGCTCACAATTTAAAATTCCCGATAACATAGAGAATTTCCTCGAAAATTTCCGAAATAAAATAGCCGACATTACAATATAACCAACACTGGAAAATTCCCAAATTATAAAATTCTCGAATTTAAACAATAAAATATGGTTGAATAATCAATACAAAATAATTAATTACTTAATCCATTTCAAATCAGGTAGGTTTTATACTTCAGGTCACAGCGACGTAATATGTTTTTTTAACGTCTATTAAAAAAAAACACAAATTTTTTCTATAAACTTTTGATAGTTTTTGATCTGATCAGATATTCCAACTTTCTGTTCGTATTCTGGTGAGCATTACTGACCTTTTTTAAAATTCGTCGAAAAATGTTAAGAAAGTTCAAAATTAACAAAGTGGCAGAGGTTTGTTTGAAAATATAAAGAGTGAATTCACACAGAAAAAAAACCCACTTATATTTTTTAGCATTTTTTTGTAAATTCGTCTTTTTATAAGACGTTTTATGCGGACTAAACCTTTTTTGTGACCAAAAGAAACTTTTTTGTAGAATATAATTTGCACATGTTTCTCGGAAACCTCAAATCGGTAGGACTTCTTTCTTATATAAGCATACACTTTTTCAAAATAATGGAAAAAATAAAGAAAGATGGGGTTTTCTAAAAAAATTTCTTTTCGTGTTTTAAAATTTCAAAGAAAAAAATAAAGAAGGTTTTTGGGAAAATCCCGCCTTTTTCATTGTTTACAATATATTTTTTTAAGTTTCTGCTTATATAAGAAAGGCGTCCTATCAGTTTTAAATGGGCTAAACTTTTTTTAAAGCCGGGAGAATTTTTTTTCTTGAAAATATATTTTTCGAATTTTTCTCGTAAACGATCCCAGAAAAATGTGGGAATTCGATTTTTCGAAGAAAAAAAATCGCATAGCCACAAAAATATAAAAGTCACACGATGTCTTCGTTATAAAAAGAAAAAAATGAACAAAAAATTGTAAACAATATAAGTGCGGTTTTTTTGTGAAAATCGACTTTTTATATTTTCAAAAAAATCTCTGCCACTTTAGTAACTTTACACTTTTTTCAAATTTTTCGACGATTTTTCAAAAAGGCCAGTAAAGCTCGCCAGAATTGGAAGAGAAAGTTAAAATATCTGGGTAAGGTAAAAAAAATCTAGAAATATAAAGAAAAAATTGGTGTTTTTTTTAAATAGAAGTAAAAAATCGAATACTCGTAACTTCGTGCAACTTTTTTCTCAAATCGGAAAAATACGTGTCGCCTAATTTCCTCTGAAAACAGTCTTTTATGGCTGAGGGTTTCTGCAACTTGAAGTGTAGAGCCTGCCTGGATTGAATTGGATACGGACAAATAACATAAAATACTTTTTTCTATAATTCGCGAAAAAGTGCCAGTTTTTCCACCTGTTTTTGGTGTAAAAAGTTACCGATTTTTGCTCGATGACGTGGCGCATGCGCAGTGCCGACCTTTCCGGGCAACAGTGACAAAAGTGGACAGATGCGGTGGAAAAAGTAAATGGACAGTGATAAAAGTGAGGCACAGTGGAAAAAGTAAATGTTATTTCGGGTGGGTTCTTGCTGCCTCGGGTGGACTCGTGCATCGTGCGCAGCCAACTTCATTCTATTTTCCGACTGTCGTCCCTAACCTAAAAGCAATTTCCTGAAAAGTCTCGAGTTGTGTATTTTGTATGTACTTTTGTCACTTGGCAAAAGCAAAAAAACACCGTCAGTTTCTCCGAAAATACTGTGCTTGGTTTTTTTCACGAAAAATCGGAAGTTTTGAAGCCCTCAACTTTATGGGCCAACTATTCAATTGTGAGAACCAGCTTATTATTACTGCCATATTATTGCCATGGTTTTGATAATTACCATTGTCATTGTTGCGCCAATCGACAAAAAATCGCCTTCTTTTTACACAAAAAACAGGTAAACAAAAACTAGCACTTTTTAACAAATTATAGAAAAAGTATCGTGTCCCACACATTGAAAAAGCGACGATTTAAAACTCGTGTGATAGCCACCCTCGCTCCGCTCGGGTAGCTAACTTCACACTCGTTTTAAATCTCTCGCTTTTTCAACTTGTAGCACAATATACTATTATTTCATGTACCTACTTTTGATATTTCATTATTTATTTATCATTTAAATAACTTTTTAATTGTTTTGATTCTGGAATTTTATAATTCGGAAATTTTCCTGTGGAATTTGAAATTGATTCGTTAAAACAAAATTCTATCAAATAATATAGGATAATTTTATTCACTAAACCTATTTTTTATATTTATTTATTGTAAAAATATTTTTTTAATTGTTTAGATTCGGGAATTTTATAAGGTCGGCAATTTTATTTCGGGTATTTTTAAATTCGATATTATAAACCGTCCAGAATTTGAAATGGATTCGGTCAAATAAAATGAAATACTTTTATTTGATAAAACTTTATTTTATATTTTTATATTTATTTATTATTAGAACATGTTTCTGATTGCTTAGACGCGGGAATTTTATTATTTGGAAATTTTATTGTGTTCGAAATTTTATAAAGTCGGCAAATTTATTTCGGGAATTTTCAAATTGGATAATATTATAAACCATCGGGAATTCGACATTAATTCGGTCTAATACAATACTTTTATTTGACGAAACTATTTTTTATATTTTATTATTTATTTATTATTAAAATTATTTTTCAATTGTTTAGATTCAAGAATTTTATACTTCGAAAATTTTAGAGTGTTGGATATTTTATAAGGTCGGCAATTTTATTTCGGTTATTTTTAAATTCGATAATATTATAAACCGTCCGGAATTTGAAATAGATTCGGTCAAATAAAATAATATACTTTTATTTGATGAGCCTATTTTTTATACTTTATTAATTATTTATTATTAAAAAAAATCAACAGTGTAGATTCGGGAATTTTATTTCGAGAATTACCTATTTGCGGGAATTTTCAAATTCAGTAATATTATAAACTGTCGGGAATTTTAAGTTGTCAGAAATTTTATAATTTCGGGAATTTTCTATTTCGAATATTTTCTATTTCGGGAATTTTACAGTATAGGCAATTTTTCTCGGGACTTTTCAGTCACCCACAAGAGAACCTGGCATAGAAAATAATATTGCAGCAAAAGTTAGTCTAGCTTTTTTGTGTTTCAAGAAACTGTCTTTGAATTAAACAAATATTTCTTAATTAAACTAAAAATTTATTTTATTTAAAGAAATATTTCCTGATATAAAAATACTATAATTCTTTGATTCCAAGAATAATTTTTCTACGTGGAAAAAAGTTTGTGTAGAAATATATAAATTTGTGGCTTGTAAATACCTACTAAATATTTATGACTTTATTATAATTTTTGTAACACTGAATTATCATTAGTTATCAGCTTTTCGCTAATTCATTTTCAAATTTCGTAATTTTTCGGAATTTTTAGAAAAGTACTAACGACTTTTGTCATCTGCTTAAAAATTCTGTGGCAATGTCAGAGCTATAAAGACAAATAATACACAAACGAGCCCAACGAGGTCTAATGATGTATATTTGCATTGGTCATTAGAATAAAGGATAATGTATTGTCCCTTTTTCTCAGCAACAGTGACAAATCCCAGAGTGCCTATAAATTTTCCGTCAACTGGACAAAGCGGGACAAAGCACACCCCAGCAAAGTGTTGCTTATGCTTATCATAACCCGTGAAACTTCACTTCTTGCGCAAGTCATTCTCATTTTGATCTTTTCTTCATTTCTCTCATTCGAGGGAGTTCATGTTTTGCATAAAAATTACTTGATCTCAGCCGTAAAACAAGTTATTTCTCCATTCTATATTCGTTATCGAGATATTTTCAATTTAAATTATTTCTATAAATATATTCAGGCAAAGTTCATTGACTGGAGTATTTTTTTCTATTAATTGAATGTTTATAGTCGCATCAACTGCACACACATCCAGCCTCGCTTCCTGCTTTGGGAATCGAACCAGCGCCAGCGTGGCTACCGAGACTGCAGTGTTGGAACATAAGACAATCACGACACCAACTGAGCCATGATGATACTAATGTATAGAATTCCGGAAAACAAAACAAAAATTCAACCATCAAATTTGGGCAAACACCACAAAATGCTCCTATTGAAATTCCTAAAAACAAAAAAATTTGTTTTTTTGCACAAAAATAAAAAAGAGGAAAGAAAAATGAGAAGGCAACCAACCACATCCCCTTCCACCGAAACGTTGGTAAATATTGTGCATGCTTTTATATTGTGATTTGATAATAATAAAAATAAAAAATACGAAATAAATAAATTGACTGGACGTTAAATGGGATTTTGAATTTGATTTTAATCTAATTTAAAATTCTTAAATTTCAATTTCATGATGATACTTTCCAAAAAATAAAGAAAATAGAGATTTCAAGTGAATTGAAAGGGAATTTCATTATTTTAAACTGAATTCAAATAGATTACAAACCAATTTGAGAGAATTAAAGTGAATTTAGCTAAAATCTAATTATTTTAAAGAGCAAAAATGATAAAAAAATTTTCGCCCTAAAATTTGTTTGATTTTAAAAGAATAAGAAGTTACCTTAAATTAATCAACAATTTATGTGACTATAGGTGAAGTTTATCTGAATTTAGGGAAATATGTGATTAAATTCTGAAATTCAGATATTGACGTCTTAAATTGAGGAAAAGTTTTGCTGAATTTAAATTCACTTCTGAATTGAAGTTCAGAAAAGCTTTTTTTTTAAATAATAATTGAATTCAGGTCAACTAAAAAAAACGGGCGCTACGCGCGCAATTATTTTTGGTTGTTTCGCGCAATTTTTGGATTAAAAGATAAAATTAATATCAATACAAAATTTGCAAGGACAACATTTTTCATAATTGATGAAAGTAGACATCTTCAGAATTAATATACAATATTTTTGTGCGATATGTGGACAATCAAATCGTTGAACTTTTGTCCGAAAAAAAAAACGAAACAAAAAATACTAACATAACCTAAAGTTGTTCAAAATTATAAGTTTAATTTTTTCAGTCAAATAATTTTTGTTTAAAATAATATGTCCAGTGAAAAACGCTGACACGCCCTATTATTGTGGACATATTGTAAAAATTCTTGGAAATCTAATGATTTTTTATTAACAATAGCAATTCTAGATGAAAAGCACTAACATGAAATAATAAAAAATTCTTTAAGATTGTAAATCCTCTTTTAAACCTAATGTTTTTTGTTCAAAATAACCAATTTCCGGTGATAAATGTTAACATAACCTAAAATTTTCCATATTCGTAAATCTTCTTTGACGTTTATACAGATTTCCGGTCAAAAACGTCAAAAAAATGGTAAATTTAATGATTCTGAATAATAATCTGAACAATATTATGATTTTTTAAATGAAAAATATACCATTTTTCAAAGAAAAAACTAACAACATAACAACAAAATTGTTGCAAATTGTAAATCTTCTTTGAAAGTTAATTATTTTTGTTTAAAATAGCCAATTTCCGATCAAAAACGTTAACATAACCTTAAATTGTTTTAAAATAGTAAATTATCTTTAAAATCTATATCGTTATTTCCGGTGAAAACGGCTAGTGTAACCTACTACAGAAAAAAATTTAATCTTCTTTGAAGCCTAATGATTTTTTTACTAAAGCCACCTCATCTCTGACTAAAGATACCGATTTTTCGGTTTAAAACGCCAACATGACCTCAAAAATTTAAAAAGTTTAAATACTAATCATTTCCGACAAACAACACTAAAATAATCCAAAATTCTTAAAAGATTCTAAATCTTATTCAAATTAAAATTATTTTGCTTGAAAACTCCAAGTTTCGATGTAAAACTCCAACTTAACGGAAATTGTTTTAAAGAATGTAATCTTATTTGAAACCTAGCGATTTTTTAATAAAAAATTCAATTTCCGACAAAAAAGATTAACACGATCCGAAATTTGCCAAGCTTGTAAATTTTATTATTTAAAAACAAGAATCATCTAATAATTTATACTAATAATTTCCGACAAACAACACTAAAATAATCCGAAAGTGTTAAATGATTCTAAACATTATTCAAATTATAATGATTTTGTTTGAAAACACCAAGTTTCGATGTAAAACTCCAACATAACCAAAATTGTTAAAAAAAATTTTAACTTCTTTGAAACCTAATGATTTTGTAATAAAAAATACAATTTCCGAGAAAAAAGACTAACACGATCCGAAATTTGTCAAGCTGGTAAATTGTATTATTTTAAACAAAAGTTATTGGATTTAAATCCTATAATTTTAGTTTAAAAATACCAATTTCGGATTGAACACACCAACATAACCTAAAGTTGTTGAAAAATTGTAAATATTATTTGAAATCCTATTATTTAAAAAAAAATAGCAATAATTTGCAAAACAGAAAATTGTTCAGAATTGTAAATCATTGTGGAAATCTAATAGTTTTTATAAAATAACTGATTTCTTGTAAAAAACTTTAATATAAGCTGAAACTGTTAAAAAATGGTAAATTTTGTTGAAACTATAATGATTTTTGTTTTGAAATACTCAAGCGAATTTAAGAAAATTTCAGGTAAGCAGAAGTGCATTTATGAGAATTCAAAAATATTCAATGAGACTCTGAATTAATTGAAAGTAGTAGTAGTATACCATTAAGCCATTTCCCTTTCAGGGTAGGCGTGACACTACCCGATTCGGGTAGTGTTTCTAGGTGGATAGTTTTTCTTGTAGTAAATAACTACAAGTGTGGGCTCACCACACCCACGATGTGCCAACAGCATGCAGTATTCTCGAATGGTCACCCATCCAAGTACTAACCGCGCCCAACGCTGCTTAACTTCAGTGATCCGACGAGAACTGGTTTTTTCAGCGTGGTATAGTGATTTACCTAAATTCAAAATAATTTCAACTCATCTCTGTTTAACTGAAGTGAATTCAACTGAATGATACTAAAGTAAATTAAAATTCATCTAAAATTAACTAAATTCCAGAGAAACTAAACTAAAGTTAAAATGAATTCAGGAGAATTATTCCATTTTCTAGAGATTTCAACAAATTGAAGGGAGTTCAAGATCAATTCAAATCATTTTAACTAAATTCAAATTAATACGAAAATTAATCATTTGATTGAATCATAAGTGAATTAAAAACAATTTAAGTGCATTCCAAGTGCATTCAAGTAAATTCAAGAGAATTCGAAATTAATTTCTGATTGTAAGTCAATTCAAATAAATTAAAGTGGATTAAATGTTTGGGTGGTTGAAATCAATTGAATTAAAAAAATAATAAATTCACTGAATTGTAAGTAAATTCGAGAGGAATTCAATCAGTTTAGTGTAGTGAACTCCAGTTCACTTCAGATAAAAAAATTATCGATTATTTCAAATCCAAATTCGAAAATGAGAAAATTTATTCTCATCCACACACTACACACTATCAGATCCCATCTTTTTAAAATGATATAAATCTAAACTCGTTTCTTAAACTTAAAATAAAAATATTTATGGTCATTGAAATCTAAGTAAATTTTGTGTACTCACAGAGAAGATTAAACGTTAAATGGAAAGTGGACTCACCTGAAACAAAAGAATATTTTTGTTAGCTACGAAAATGTGTATATACAAAAACATGCAGACAATGCAGTTTTATATCAATTTAATAGTTCTTTGTGGCATCTGATTTAAATTTGCAGTCCCATTTTTTTATCTCTTTATGCAAAATAGGGAGAAAAGTTCGGTAACCTTGTCCTTAACGACAAATTTCAAGGAGAATGAACTCCGTTTGTTTCTTCTTTTCAAATGGGCAGAACCATAATGAAGCGAAATAGAACCCACGCATTACAGTCGTAAGTTAACACTTTCAAAAAATGTCGAAGCAGCACGTGCAAAACTGAAAGATGTTGAGAACGAGTTGGTCCAGGATTTAAAATATGCCATAATTTATGATATTTTGTTGCTACTGAATAACCCAAATAATATTGTCATTCCAATGCAACTGAATTCCACATATATGTAGTAGATTTTTAAATTTTAATTTCAAAATAAAATATTCTTAAGTATATCTAATTATTAAAAAGTGCATGGCCCCATTTTTGGTTAATACAGGGTGTCTAGCGTTTCTTCAAACAAAAATCCCAGGACTTTTCCAGGTTTTCCAGGACAAAAAAATACATTTTTCCAGGTTCTTTTTTACAGTAAAAAAAAATGCTTTCCACGAAAAATAGTAGAAATTGTAGGTCTAGTGGAACTGAAAAAGTGCCATATGTGAAATTTCTCATACGCCCATAAAATCTGATTTTAAACAAAACAAAAATTTTTTTTTTGGGCAATGTTCATTTTATCAAGGTGAAATATCACGACGCTACGATAGAAAATATTCAAAGTCACCCTTTTCTTCAGCTTTAAACACAATTTAATGAAACTTTCAAAATTCAATATTTTGTTGCTGTTTATAATATCAAAGCGAGTTCAGCACCGTGTGTAATGAGATTTTTTTTCTAGAATTGTTTGAAATTTGACTGAGTTATCGAATTTTAAGCAAATTTAGGTTTATTTTCAATAAAATAATAAAACTGTAAACAAATAAGTTGATTTTTTAACCAAATTGTTGAGTTTTCTACCTACAAAGATGAATTTTCAACTAAATAGTCGAATTTTAAACAGAAAAGATTAAACTTCAACTAAAAACAGTTGCATTTCCAACGAAATAATTGAATTTTTTAGAAGACAGTTCAATTCTTAACAAAAAAGGTGAATTTTAAATCCAAAAGGACGAATTTTCTGTCGAAATAGACGAATGTTCAACAAAACAGTTGAATTTTCATGATTTTTTATCAAAATACTTCAAACTACAGAAACGAATTTCCAAACAGATAGTCTTATTTTGAAACAAAAAAATATTAAACTTTAACCAAAAATAGTTGAATTTTCAACACGAAAATTGGAATTTTCGACAAAAAGACGAATTCTCAACGAAAAATGAAATAGTAGGTATTTCAACTACAACAAAAGCTGAATTTTCAACAAAATAGTTAAATTTTCAACCAAAGAGTTGAATTAAAAAAAAAATTCAACAAAATAGTTAAATTTGTAACCATATAGTTCAACTTTTAACCTACAAAAATGAATTCTTACCAAAAACGACGAATTTTCAAGAAAGAAAATTAATTTTCTACCAAAAAAGACAAATTTTAAACAAAATAAACCAATTTGCAAACAAATAATTTAATTTTCGACTAAAAATGATGAATTTTCAGTGAAAAAATGTCAACTAAATAGCTGAATTTTGAACCAGAGATGAATTTTCAACTAAAATAATGAATCTGCAATTCTGCAACCAAAGAATGAATGTTTAATAAAGTAGGTCCACTTTTAACAAAAATAAAAAAATGTCTACAAAACTGTTGAATTTTCAACCCGAAATTATTAATTTTCTATCAAAGAGACGAATTTTCAACAAATAAACATTTTTCAGTCAGAACAGGAAAAAATTTCAAAGAAATTGTTGAACATTCAAGCCTAAAGACAGCATATTCAACCCGAAAATACAAATTTTCAATAAAAAAAGTTCATTTTTAACCAACAAATTGAAGTTTTAATCAAAAGAGAGAAAATTTCCACCAACAGGATTAGTTTCCTACCAATAAAAGACCAATTTTTGACTTAAAAAGATTAAATTTCAGCAAAAAAATGGAAAAGTTATATTTGTAGGTTAAAAAATAAATTTTAAATGAAAAAAAGAATTTTCAGCAAAATATTTAAATTTTCAATCAAAGAGATCAACCCTCAAACAAACAAAATTTAACAAAGTGCTTCAAGTTTTACCCAAGTAATTGAATTTTCAATTTTTAAAATATCAATTTTCAGCCAAAAATGAAATAGTTACGTTATAGTTTAAAAAATTATTTTTCAACCAAAAAAGGCATTTTTAAACAAAAAGGTGAATTTTCCACCAAAAAATATAAATTCTCAACAAATAATGTAATAGTAGATATTTCAAATAAAAATTATGACTTTTCAATAAAAATTGTTGAATTTGCAACCAAATAATAAAATTCTTCACTGAAATTAATCGTCAGGATGAAACAACTGTGAGAAAATAAATAAAAATACTAGGCAAATAAATTACTAACTAGAATAATTATTAATTCCGAAACTTCATTTTCAAAATTCTCTAACTTTAGCCCGACCAATTTTCTATTTGCTCTAACCATTAATATTCAAATATCATTTCAATTTTAGCTTTGTGATTTTCACCGTGATAAAATAAACAGTCTCTTGTTAAAAATGTAATCTTTTTTCGTTCAGCAGAGAAAAAGTTTAAAAAACTATTTTTTCTTTAAAAGAACAAAAATTCCAGAACCATGAGCAAAATTCAAGGACTTTTCCAGGGTTTTCCAGGTAAAAACGAATTCAAGGACTTTTCCAGGGTTTCAAGGATTTCCAGGACACTAGACTCTCTGGTTAATATCTCGAAATTATCTCGAAAATACTGTTGTCGAGAAACCCGCGTTCATGATTGAATGAAGCTGTCGCTTTTTGCCGTTTAAAACGAAAAGTCTGAAAATTTCAGGTTAATGAGAAATGTAAGGTTAAATAAATAATATATTCAATAATTCAATGATAGTAATCAATAGAACAAATGTTTCTAGCACTTTCCAATTATTAAAAAGTGCACGGCGCCATTTTCGAGTAATATCTCGAAACTATCTCGAAACTATTGTTGTCAGGAAACCTGCGTTCATAATTGGATGAAGCTGCTGATTCTCTAATCCAATTACTAAAAAGTGCATAGCGCCATTTTCAATTAATATCTC
>CAKNYM010050675.1:98541-155997 GCA_932195095.1 Andricus curvator
TCGAAATTATCACGAAACTATTGTTGTCAGGAAACCTGCGTTCATGACTGGATGAAGCTGCTGATTCTCCAATCCAATTATTAAAAAGTGCACGGCGCCATTTTCGATTGATATCTCGAAACTATCTCGAAATTACACTCAACTCTCGATTGAAGCACGGTTTCGGGCATTGCTTGCTTCGTCCTTCAGCATATCTCCGAGAAATCCAAACGTAAACAGTCAGGGCCGTGTACAATATCGTATAAAACTTTCCGTTGGATTGCGAGGCATGCCGTAACCTGATGCAACTAACGCGCGGAGAGTGCGGCCCTCCTGCTTGTTTGTCACGCTTCACTGAGCAAGCTTCCCTTAAGTCACACATCACCACATTCCGAGGCCACCAGTTCTAGGAATAGCATACACTGAGGGTGCTTACCTCGGGAGATGAGTGTATTGTTGTGAGAAAACACGCGTTCATGATTGGAGTCGTTTTTTTGCCGTTTAAAACCAAAAGTCTGAAAACATCAGGTTAATGGGAATTGTAAGTAATCTAAATAATATATTCAATGAGTCAATAATAATAATCAATGGAACAAAGGTCTCCAGCACTTTGAAATTCAAAATTTAATGTTTTTAGGTCAAGAAACATAACACAGAATCCAAGTAGTCAACGTTACTTAAAAGACTTTTTTTCAACTTTAACCGTTAAAAAAAAAGAATATCATACTCCCTTAAAAATATAGAAGGTTTAGTTTTTGAAAATGCTGATAAATTTTGTGAAGTTCGCTTGGTAATGAAAAATATGTTTTTCATAAACTCGGTTAAAGTTTAAAACTACATTTATAATATTTTAATTAACCTATAAAGTTCATACACTATGTAAATATACTGGGAATTCCATTTAAGTATCTCTCATTCAAGTCGTTCCTAGGATTTCAGCATCGGCGGTTTCGTGATGAGAGGAGCCGCGGGGCCGAAAGAGAGGCTGTGCCCAGTCAAGCGTGACAGACAGCATGAGCTGTAGGTTATTTACGTAAATAGATTAAATGTTGAAAATTAAATATTTTTAATCTCCTTATTAAAAAATTCGTCGCAATTTTTATAGATTTTTAAAAACTAGAAAGTTTCAGCTCAGAAACTTTTGGTAATAATTTGCAGATGCCAAAGAGATTTTTTTAAGCTTTGAGTAGATATAAAAAAAGACAGTTTTTTCTCTACTAATTTAATTGGAAAATCTGAAAATAATGTGAAAATTTTCCTTTAAACTTTCAAAATAACATGGTTTTAAAACTTATTTTAATGTTTTAACTTCTCGCAAATTCAGGTTACTGGATAAACTATTACACATTTTCTAAAACGAATGATAAATTAAACATTTAAAAAAAATAAAAATAAAAAAAAAATTGATTAGCAGTTTGAACTCGAAAGTTCATTGCCTCACTACCCGATTCGGGTAGAGTTTCTAGGTGGATATTTACTACCAATGTGGGCCCACCACACCCACGACGGGCCAACAGCAACGCAGTATTTCCTGAACGGTCACCCATCCAAGTACTAACCGCGCCCAACAATGCTTAACTTCAGTGATCTTACGAGAACTGGTGTTTCCAGAGTGGTATCGCCGTTGGGATTGTATTAATATTATTATAATATTACTTGCAATTCCCATTAACCTGATGTTTTCAGACTTTTGGTTTTAAACGGCAAAAAAACGACTCCAATCATGAACGCGTGTTTTCTCACAACAATACACTCATCTCCCGAGGTAATTAATTAAACATTTAAACAGTCAAAAAATATATAAAGCTTCTATTAGAAAATTCAATATTTTTTAATTGCAGAAATTGGAAGATATTTTTACTGTCAATCTTTGTTCTTAATGTAAATAATATTCTCAAGAGGTTTAGAATTGAACATTTCTATAAAATTTGTGATTTTGTATCTGTGAGAAAGTTTTATTTTCGAAATATGTTTTAGAAGTCCTATAAATTAACTTATAAATTAACTTTAACGTTCTTTGGTGATTTGAACATTTTTTCATGTTGAAAATATAAAATCCAACCGCAAAAAATGTAAAAGAGAAAACTCTGAATCTTTTAATTGCTAAAGTTTTTCCAATTTTTTAGTTACAAGTATTTTAAACTCATGAAAATTTTCAAAAGTTCAGAAAAATTTGTATCTATAATAATTGGCAAAACTTTCTAAATTTATTTCAAATTCATGAGTCCTGTAGAAATGAGTTATTGCCCTACATAAATTGCGTAATCGCTTCATTCAAAGTTGTATAAACGACCAAAAATGAAATGTTTTAATATAAATATGTTTTTTTTTATCTCTAAAAATGTAAATTTTTTATCTAGAAAATTAATCATCTCTTTAGAGATTTATAAAAACATGCATGTGCACGAGTAGCCCGCGTTTGCTACTACTAAAGAGAGTGGTATGTCTCGAAAATCTCGTAATCATTGTTGTTGAAAAACTGATTGGCTTTTTATTACTTAAAGTTGTTTTACATCTTGAATTTCAAATTTTGAGCATTTGAGCAAAAAGAAAAAAGCGTTCAAATTAAGACATAAATTACTGAAAATAACATTTTTAAACAAGAATCAACAAGAAGATTCCCAATTTTTAGCAATTTTAGGTAATATGAGCGTTTTACGCCAGAAACGGGTGTTTTTTACAAAAAATAATTAGATTTGAAAGATAAAAATTTTTTCAACAATTTACTTTTTTCGGTTTTCTTAGCGTTTTACATCACAAATTGACAATTTTAAAGAAAAATTACTAGAATTTAAAGGTTCCTACGGTTCTTGATTTTAAAATCATTTTCGATTAAACAAAAATTGGTATTTTTGTATTATTAATTCATTAAGAATCATTAAAAAGATTCATAATTTTTTAACAATTTTCGGTTACGTTGGAGTTACATAGGAAACTGGTATTATCAAACAAAAATATTTATAATTTGAACCAGATTTATAATCTTTTCACAATATTGGATTATGTTAGTGTTTTTCCTTGAAAGTTATTGATATTTTTATTGAAAAATCATTAAAATACAAAATAAAAATTCACAATTTTTTAACAACTTCAGCTTATGTTGGTGTATGTCACCTGAAATTTATATTTTAAAACAAAAAATATTAGATTTAAATTTTCAAGCTTGAACAATTTCGGACTGTGTAAGCGTTTATCGTCGGTAATTGAAATTTTCATTAAAATCATTAGAAATCATTAAATTTCAAACAAGATTCATTTTTTTTTAAATTTAGGTTATGTAGGCGTTTTACATAGAAATTGGCATTTTCAAATGAAAATATTTATAATTTGAACACGATTTAGTATCTCTTAACAATTTTGGATTATGTTTGCATGTTTCACCAGAATTTCGAATTTTTGAACAAACAATAATTAGATTTAAATCCAATAATTTTTTGTTTAAAATAATAAAATTTACAAGCTTGAACAATTTGGGATTGTGTTTGCGTTTTTTATATTTCAAACAGGATTTACAGCTTATTATCAATTTTAGGTAATGTTGCCGTTTCCACCGGAACATAATTAGCCGTAAAAAAAATGTTTTAAATACAATTGTAGGTTAAACTACACTCAGAAAAATGTTTGTTTCAATCAAATTCAATCAAATTCAAACAAATATTTTGTTGATTTAAACAAATATTTGTTTGACTCAACTAAAATTTATTCGATTCAAGCACATCATTATTTAACTCAAACCAATTTTATTTAAATCAAACCAATTTTATCTTTGATATAGGGTTAAAAACGTGTTTGTTTTATTCAAATAAACATTTTTCTCAGTGCAGCGATTTTCATCTGAAATATCTATATAGCTTTCAAAGAAGATTTACAATTTTTATTTTGAATAAAACAAGATGATAAAATTTTTGCAGATTATCATTTTATACCGGAAATCGGTTCTTTCAATAAAAAATCATTGGATTTAAAAGAAGATAAAAAATGTTTGATGTGTGATTTTAATTTAAAAATTGCACGTGACGAAAAAAAAATAATAATCGCGTGTTTGTTTTCTAAAGTATCTTTGTAAAAAGAGTTCAAATTATGTTAACTTTTATGAAATTGAAATACGAGTTTGAATGCTAATAAACTTAATTGAGAACAAAATAACATTTTTTAATATGAAAGGAGTATATTACAAACAAAACAATTTTGCTATTTTCATCAAATTCGCTAATTGAGTTTTAATTTAAAGAAAATCATTCTTACTTAAAGTAACGAAAGTAATGAAGGATAATCCATCAAGATTTTTAAATTGTAGATTATTGCAGGCAGAAAAAAAATGTAAAACTGTATACGTATTGAGCAGTATTTCACAATAAATAATTGGACAATTAAAATTAAATCACTAGATTTTATGACTGCAGGAAGGGCGTAGAATTATTGCCCAAAGAAAAGGATGATGAATGCATATCTTGAAGCGTTAGAAAATACGTTTTGTTCTAAGTAACTACGACAAAGAGTGATGAGCTGTAAGTGCAAGGATTTGTAAGTGAATAATAATGAAGGAGAAAAAGAGATAAAGAAGATGATTTTAAGGCAGTAATATTTAAGTCATTTAAATAGGTTAACATTTCCAGAAAAGGTGACTTTATGACCAAAAAATTCATTTATTTAGTTATTAAGATTTTTCTTGTCCCTTAAATAATAATTATTATATTTTTAATTTAAGTAATTATGATTCTAAGGAAAAAATTTTAAGGCGGAAGTTCGGTAAATTTGCAACCTTCCTTATATAGGATATTTTAACGCATTATCTCTGACATAATAAGAAAAAAAAACAATAAATAATTATTTTTTTGCCGCAAAACTTTGTTTTTAAAATACCCCAGTTCTCTGAATAATTTCTCATTTTCCCTGACCATTAACATTTAAAGATCAAAATTCTAATCGTATAGCATTTTTAATATACAATAGAATATTTTATAAATGGAATTAAACATTTTTAAATGGAATTAAATTTAAAAAAATTATTATTCGCATAGCTGCTGCAGCCTACTTTACTTAAAAAAGTGAATTTAAACGAAAATCAAGTGAATTAAGAACAATGCAAAATTATGAACAAATTCATTGAATCCAGTAAGTTTGAAATGAGTTTAGCAAAATGCAAGCGAATTTAAAAGAATTTGATGTAATGCCTAAGGATATTCTATAAGATATTTCTAAAGATTTCACGGTATTTTATAAAATTTAGAAAGATTTCAATGAATTTAAGGGATTTCAAAGCTCTTTCAGAAAATATCAGAGTTCATAAAATTTCACGAGATTTTATAATATTTTAATGGATTTTAAAGAATTTATTCACGGAACATGAGGAGTTTCGTACGATTTTAAAGCATTGAAAAATTCAAAAAAATGTATTGAATTGAGTAGAAATCAGTTAATTTAGAAGAATTGCAATCAATTTAAAACGATTCAGAATAATTATTAAGAATTCAGGGTGAATTCCAAACAAATTCAAATAAATTGAAAAAATATTTGAAAATCTGTTTGAATTTTTGAAACCCTACGCAATCCCGCACTGCTCGTGCATAAATTCTTTAAAATTCATTAAAATATGATAAAATCCCGTGAAATCCTATGAATGGTATTTTCTTAAAAGTTCACTAAAATACCTTTTTTAAAGATCTTGAAAATGCCTTGGAATCTTTTAAAATACACTAATAAGATATTTTAAATCCTGTAAAAGTCCAATTAATTACTTAAATGAACTGGAAATTCTTTGGATTCTTTTAAAGCACCCTAAAATATTTCACACCATTTAAAATCTTTTGAAATCCCTTGCAATTTTTTAAAGCTCTTGAAAATTCCTTGGAATTATTAAAAATACCCTAAAATATTTCAAATCCTTTGAAATCTTTTGAAATCCCTTGAAACTTTTTAAAGCTCTTAAAGATTCCTTGGTATTTTTAAATATACCCTGAAATATTTCAAATATCCTTTGAAAATTTATTGAAATATATTTAAATTACCCCAAGTTACAGTAACTGAATATTTTTGGAAATCTTACAAAATCCCTTGGAATCTTTTAAAATATTTTAAAACCTTATAGGTCCTATAAAATCGTTGCATTCCTTCCGAAATTCTAGGAAGATCCTCAAAACACCATACAAATTTGTTTACATTCCTTAAAACCATTCAAATCCTTGGAAATTCCTTGAAATCTTTTGAAATCCCTTAAAGCTTTTTAAAGTTCTTGAAAATTCTTTGGTAATTTAAAAATACAGTAAAGTCTTTAAAATTTTTTGGAAGACTTTCAAATTATAGAAATCTATTTAAATTTCCTTGGAAACTTTTAAAAGACCCTAAAATATTTCAAATCCATTGAACAATTTTGAAATACCTTGACACTGTTTAAAGCTCTTGAAAATGCCTTGGAAGTTTTAAAAATATACTAAAATATTTAAAACTCTTTGGTATACTTTCAAATTATTGAAATTTATAAGAAATTATTTAGAATCTTTTAAAATATCCTAAAGTATTTCAAATTCTTTGAAATATTTTGAAATCCCTTGAAACTTATTAAAGCTCTTGAAAATTCCTTGGAATTTTTCAAAATAGTCTGAAATCTTTCAAATCCTTTGAACTCGCTTTAAATTATTGAAATATATTAAAAGTACCCTAAGATATTTAAAATCCTTTAAAATCACTTGAAACTTTTTTAGGCTCTGGAAAATTCATTGGTATTTTTAAAAATAACTTAAAATCTGTAAAATTCTTTGAAATCAACTGAAAATTCCTCTGAATCTTTTAGAATACCCTAAAATCTTTAAATTTCTTGAAAGTCCTTGGAAGTACCTTGACTTTTTTGAAAATCTTTGAAAAACTACGAAATACTTCAATTCTTGTTAATAGATTCTTTGAAAATTCATTAAAATACCTTGAGAGCTTTTTAAATCCCTCAAAATAATTGAAATCCTCGGAAATCTTATAGAATCCCTTTTAAAATATCCTAAACCCTTATAAGTCCTATCAAATCGTTCAATATCTTCCAAATATCTAGAAAATTCTTCAAAACCCCATGACATTATTTTCAAATCCCTTAAAATCATTTAAATCCTTGGAAATCCCTTGAAACCTTCTGAAAACCCCTGGGAACTTTTTAAATCTCTTGAAAGAGCCTTAGAAGTTTTAAAAATAACCTAAAATCTTGAAACTCTTTTTGGATACCTTCAAATTATTGAAATCTATTAAAACTTCCTTGAAACCTTTTAAAATACCCTTCCTCTGAAGCCCTTGAAACTTTTTAAGGCTCTTGTAAATTTCTAGGAATTTTTTAAAATACCCTCAAACGTTTCAAATCCTTTCAATTCTTTGGAAATCCCTTCAAACTTTTTAAAGCTCTTGAAAATTCCTGGAAATTTTTAAAAATACCCTAAAATGTTCAAAATTCTTTGAAATCCCTTCAAATGATTGAAATCTATTAAAAATTCCTTAAAACCTTCAAAATACCCTTCCTTGAAGTCCCTTGAAACTTCTGAAAGCTCTTGAATATTCCTTGGAAGTTTTTAAAATACCCTTAAACGTTTCAAATCCTTTTAAATCTTTCTAAATCCCTTGAAACTTTTTTAAAAATACCCTAAAATCTTTAAAATTCTTTGAAATCCCTTCAATTTATTGAAAAATACCCTAAAATCTTCAAAATTCTTTGAAATCCCTTCAAATTATTTAAATCTATTAAAAAGTCCTCAAAAACTTTGAAATACCCTAACTTGAAGTCCCTTGAAACTTCTGAAATCTCTTGAATATTCCTTGGAAGTTTTTAAAATACCCTTAAACGTTTCAAGTCCCATAAAACTTTTTAAAAAATACCCTAAAATCTTCAAAATTCTTTGAAATCCCTTCAAATTATTGAAATCTGTTAAAAATTCCTTAAAACCTTTAAAATACCCTTCCTTGAAGTCCCTTGAAACTTCTGAAAGCTCTTGAATATTCCTTGGAAGTTTTTAAAATACCCTTAAACGTTTCAAATCCTTTTAAATCTTTCTAAATCCCTTGAAACTTTTTTAAAAATACCCTAAAATCTTTAAAATTCTTTGAAATCCCTTCAATTTATTGAAAAATACCCTAAAATCTTCAAAATTCTTTGAAATCCCTTCAAATTATTTAAATCTATTAAAAAGTCCTCAAAAACTTTGAAATACCCTAACTTGAAGTCCCTTGAAACTTCTGAAATCTCTTGAATATTCCTTGGAAGTTTTTAAAATACCCTTAAACGTTTCAAGTCCCATAAAACTTTTTAAAAAATACCCTAAAATCTTCAAAATTCTTTGAAATCCCTTCAAATTATTGAAATCTGTTAAAAATTCCTTAAAACCTTTAAAATACCCTTCCTTGAAGTCCCTTGAAACTTCTGAAAGCTCTTGAATATTCCTTGGAAGTTTTTAAAATACCCTTGAACGTTTCGAATCTTTTTAAATCCCTTTAAACTTTTTGAAAAATACCCTAAAATCTTCAAAATTCTTTGAAATCCCTTCAAATTATTGAAATCTATTAAAAATTCCTTAACACCTTTCAAAATACCCTTCCTTTGAAGCCCTTGAAACTTTTTAAGGCTCTTGTAAATTTCTAAGAATTTTTATAAATACCCTCAAACGTTTCAAATCCTTTCAATTCTTTGGAAATCCCTTGAAACTTTTTAAAGCTCTTGAAAATTCCTGGAAACTTTTAAAAATACCCTACGATCTCCAAAAACTTTTGAAATCCCTTTAAATTATTGAAATCTATTAAAAATTCCTTGGAATCTTTTAAGATACCGTTTCTTGAAATCCCTTGAAACTTTTTAAAGCTCTTGAAAATTCATTGGAAGTTTTTAAAATACCCTTAAACGTTTCGAATCCTTTGAAATCATTTAGAATCCCTTGAAACTTTTAAAAAATTACCCTAAAATCTTCAAAATTCTTTGAAATCCCTTCAAATTATTGAAATCTATTAAAAAATCCTTGAAACCTACAAAATACCCTTCCTTAAGTCCCTTGAAACTTCTGAAAGCTCTTGAATATTCCTTGGAAGTTTTTAAAATATCCTTGAACGTTTCGAATCTTTTAAAATCTTTTGAAATCCCTTGAAACTTTTTAAAACTCTTGAAAATTCCTTGAAATTTTTAAAAATACCCTGATATCTATAAAATCCTTTGAAATTCCTTGAAATGATTGAAATCTATTAAAAATTTCTTGGAATATTTAATAATACCCACAGGCTAATTTACTGAAACAAGTGGCTAAAGTGATCTATTTCATTTAAATGAGTGACTATAGTGAAATTATATTTAAAAAGTGACTAAAAAGAGATTCGAGAAAAAATGTGACTACATAATAGTGATTGTATGGCAGCCCTTGACAGTTACTTCTTACAGATATTCCCTGACTTTTGCGATTTTTTTCAAAATCTCTGACTTTTTCCTGATTTCCAGTTTTCCCTGAGCTGGCGCCATCGTGAACTGTTCAGAAAATTAAAAAAATGTATATAAACAAATTCAAGTATTTTCTTTGGTGTAAATAATATCTAGACAAATTTACAATAAAGTATAAAAGGCATTCTAAATATTATCATTTTTTTAAACTAAAGACCATTTGTAAATCCTTTTAAGTTTCCTTTTACTTTCTGGTAAAAAAGGGAACTTGCTTTTCCAAGAGAATTTATAATTTTGTACATTGAAATAGGATTCCCTAATCTTAATTTTTATTCATTCATTTGATTCGCAGATATTTATTCTGAGCAAAGAATCACGAATGGGAAGATATGCATTCAAAAAATCCGTTACGAGGTCGAGAGAACCCGATTGAGCCTTAATGATCATGTGCGTTAGTATCCTGTCTTTTTTTCAATTGCTTTAATCTTTCAAGCTACGTACATCGTAGAATCGCAACGCGGTATAAAATCATTCTTCCATTTGTCTTCCTCACTTCGCAGACAGCTTGCATTGTGTTATTAAATTATCTCAAAAAGAAAAAAAATATAAGCTACTTTATTTTGCTGAACCCACGCGAGGAACTCGATCTTCTATTGTCAAATTCAGATGAGAGATGGGTGAATTTATGTCAATGTAAAACAAAAATTGTATTCTTTGGGAGGCGTAGATATTTATTTGGAAGTAAGTTCTTGCAATTTTATATTTGAAATTTAAAGTTTTTAATTTTTGCAAATTCGTCGTTTAGAGCTTTTCAAAATAAAAACATAGTGTAATTTGGCACTGGGGACAATTTGGCACATTGTGGCAATATCTTTTTATAATATGGGGATATAATGAAAATAAATATGATTCACATTTTATTTGAATATGAATGAGCGTATTTGATTTCTAGTAGTGGCAGCCTGATTTAAAAAAAATCGAATCAAGTTTGCCCCGATCTACTCCACTAAAGTCGGATAAAAAAATGACCGATCCTCGACTTTATTGAGCTATGGCTCATCAGAAAAGAATCTCAGCGGATTCTGATAAGGACCACATGGATCTGTAATGTTTTTCTGAATCCAGCGATGCTTTACTAATTGTTAGACAAAAATTTGATTTGGATTAGTTGTAGGAAATACAAAGAAAAATAACGTTTTTCAATCCACTGCCCGGAAAAACTGTACTTTTGGTTCTTAGAGCTAAAAATACATTGGAAAAATCTGATAGAAGTCTAGTATGTTCTACAACATTTTCGGAATTCGGTATAGGTTTTGCAATTTTTAAATATCTAAAAATCTTATTTATACATTCATAAGAACACTATTCAAAGTCAATTAGGGAAGGTAAAAAATATTTTAATGGAATTATCGCTATACGGGTATAAATCAAATTGCTTTGAACTATTTTTATTGGTAATTTAAATCTCAAAAAGAAAATTTTTGCTGTTCAAATTTGAAGAAGTGCTTCGTTTTTTGTGATTTTTAGCTATATCTACAATGCGGAGACAGAAGGATTTTTTTTTATGAAACTTTAGGGGAGTGTTTTTGACTCCCAAAAGAAAGTTTTCATTGCTATTAGAACTTCGCGCAAACAACTTTTTTTTCGATACGCCCTAGTGTATACTAGATCGCAATAAATAATAATACAAAAATATCAAAGGAATTTATGTAAAAAGTAGAAAAACTATTAAAAAAACGATTTATTTTAGACCACTTTGAAACCCCTTGAAATAAAATTTAATTTATTCTGTAAAGTGTAAATCTTATGAAACCCCTTGAATATAAATTGAATTAAACTTATTCATTAAGGTTCTCTACAAGAAACGTTAAAATCGCTAGAAATCTTTGAAAATCCCTTGAAATCCACGGAATCGCTAAGAATCCCTTGAAATAATAGATTTAATGCTTTCACGATGATTCATGTTAATAAATTTAAAGGAGATTTTTCGTTTTTCAAAAGTGTGCACACGATTGAAACCCAAAAAACCTCCTTTAAATCCCTTGAAATTTAATGAAATCTAATTTATTTTCCAAAGTTTTCTAGAAATTCTTTGAAATCTTTGGATATTCTACAAAATTCTTTAAAATCCCTTGGAATTTTGTATATCTCTTAGAATCCCTCAAAATCCCTTGAAATCCTTGGAGATCGTAAAAATCCATTTAAAAAAGTATAAACCATTTGAAAGCCCTCGAATTTAATTTGAATTAAACTTATTCATTAAAGTTCTATTTAAAAAAAACCGTTTATGTTCCTAGAAATCATTTAAATTCCTGGAAATACGTCAAAATCCCTTGAAATCTTTGGAATCGCCAGAAATCCATTGAAATGGCATTTAATTTAATTTATTCAACAAAGTTCACTAGAAATCCCTTGAAATATTTGGAAATCCTACAAAATTCTTTGAAATCCCATGAAATATTTCGAAGTTCCTTGAAATCTGTGGAAATATTTTTCATCTCTTGAAAATCGATGAAATCTTTTGAAATTAGTTAAAATACTTAGAAATCCCATAAAATCCTGTTCAAAGACTTCAAATCCGCGCAAGTCTCTCGAATTCCATTAAAATCCTTTGAAACCCCTACAAAGTCCCGAAAGGTTTGAAAATCTTTGAAATCCCTTGAAATTGTTATGAAAGCTGAAAAAATCGCTTAAAATCCATTAAAATTATCTGCAATTCAAACTGAATTAAACTAATTCATTAAAATTCTCTTTAAAAAAACGTTAAAATCCCTACGAATCTTGAAATCCTTTAATCTCGTGAAATTCCTTGGAACTCTTTAAAATCCCTTGAAATCATTGAAATTGCTAGGAATCTTTTCAAATTTAATTTAATTCATTTTGCAAAGTTCAATAGAAATATCTGGAAATTTTTTGAAAACCTAGAAAATTCTTGGTAGTGTCTTGAAATTTTGTAAATCTCTTGAAATCCTTGGGAATCACATAAAATACACGAAAATGTGTGGAAATCTTTAAAATCCTCCAAACTCCCTCGAAATGTTTCGGAATTCCTTGAAATTCGTGGAAATATTTTCAAACCATTTGAAAACCGATGAAATCTTTTTAAATTAGTTAAAATATTTGGAAAACCCTTAAAATCCTTTTGAAAGCCTTAAAAGCAGTGGAAGTCCCTCGAAATTTGTTGAAGTCTTCTGGAATCCTTCAATACCTTCTGATATGTTAGGTAATCTTTAAAATTTCATAAAAATTTTACGAAATCTGACGAAATCCCTTAAAATCTATTGAAATTGCTTAAACTTTGTTGAAATCCTACGTTAAATAACTAAAAATATCATACGTTTGTACTTTCTCGATTTTTTTATACCTATATACCCATCCACACACTACTATTTTCCAACCGAGCAAGTCACGCCTACCCCGACAGGGAAATGGCTTAATGGTATAATAATTTTTCTATATTTTAACATTCTTTATGTCTACACTGATTTTTTAATAATAATTTTCTATAATAATTTTTCAAGAATCGCGAAAAAATAATAAGAAATTCATTATAGGAACATCATTATAGACATATACTGAATTTTCTATAATATTTTTTCGTATGTCTTTAACAACTTTAAAGACAAATTCTTATTTGAAGTCATTAAACAGCTTTGACTGGAAGGACTGGAAGGTCATTTTTCTTCATATTTCATTCAATAGCTTTGAACAAAAATTGTATACAAGAATTAGTAAAACACGGTTTTACTAAAGTCGAGGGTCGCCGATTTTTTAATCCAACTTTAATAAAAATTTGCATCTGTAATTTTAACTGTGGGTCTCTTAAATTACCACATGGATTTAATTTGCATTTAATTTCTTTCTCAGAGAAGGAAGTCATAAAAAATTGCATACAAAAGGAGTACGAGATTGCACATGGCATTAATGTTCTAAAGCGGTCAAAATGAGCGGCGCGACTCAGTATTTCTAATATTAGGATCGTTGGTCTCTGAACATGAATATAATGGTCGGAAACATCAATTGTCATTAAAGCGTCGGAAACGAGTACCCAGTTTGTAACGTGGCGAACTGCACGATGGCGTCCTTTTCTCTCTTTGACTTTCCGGGACACATTAACCGCTAATATGCATCGGAATAACTATAACGGATAAGCGGGATAAGCGAGAGATTGTGGATAAGGTCAAGAAACAATGCACAGTTCGTCCCTGACACAGTCGGCCCTTTTATCGATGCGCCACACTGATATTACCAATTATTCTAGTCGACTTGCAGTCACTTTCGCATTTGTCACAGCAGCAGCCATATACTTATAAAATGCCCGGTTGTAAAACGGATACATACTTACAACACCACCATTTGTCATAATATAATGTTATTAATCCGCCTACTACTTGCGCATTTGCTGATAAGATCAATGCTGGTGAATTTTTATTTTATGAAGAGTATAAGCGGATTATAATCTTAAGAAGGGAATAACTCTAGATAAAGTTGTCCACTAAGACGGCAAATTTGCATGCAGAAAAAAATCTGAAATAAAATAAATTTGATTTTTCTCTCTAGGTAAGTCCCTTTTTATGGGAAGTTATTTCAAGCGAATAAAACTGAATTCGAGGAATTACAGTACATTACAAAATGTTCTAAACAAAAAATATTATATCTAACATTCATTTACTGTCATTAATTCCAGAGAATACAATATAAAGGGATTGGAGGTCAAAATTAAAAGTTATTGTGTGGAAATTATTCCTTAAACATTTCTTAAGAAGTGACTGCATCTATCAAAATTTTCCGTGCGACTTTTATAGAATCCGTACGTGGGAGTTGATTTTTTTCTATCTGGGGTAAAACTTAATCCATCCAGAGTAAAAAGCCATTTTTATATCTATACTGAGTTTTTTTAACTCCTATTGGAAAATATATTTTACTTCATATGGTGGTTAGTTTTTAAAAAGCCCAAGGGCACGTGTTAATATTGCCCCATTTGAAAAAAATGGAATTTATTTTTCCGAGCATCTTACAAATTGCAAGGATTGTTGCGCTTCAACATCAAAAAATTATTTGTAGAGTAATTTTGGACTATCCTCATGGGTATACCACTTTAAAAAATGTGCCCGCCTGGCGGGCACATTCTCATCGCGCGGCTCGCTTGGCTCGCAAATTTGAGCGCGCCTAGGGCGCGCAACTGTTGGATCTCGCGCTCGGGCGTATCTTCATCGCGCTTTACGCTCGATTCCTCTAGATTTTTCAACTTCGTGTTCGACTTCGATGAAAAGAAAAAGTTTGTTCGAAAATATTATAAAATTATCAAAACCTCTACATATTAAGTGATTGTCAAATTTGTTTTTATTTTAGACTGAGAAGGAACTTTATTTACTCAAGGTTCTATCGACCTTAAGGAACACATTCTCATCCAGACACTCGCGCTTCGCGCTCGATATTTGATTTGAAAATCAGTTGAACCTTGCGTTCCACGCTCGGTTCTGTGCACCGTATGATAGAAACAAAAAAGTTTGAACGCACTTACGGCGTGCGATTTGGTAAATACACTGAGCGCGCACTTTGTGCTTCGTGTTATATGTTCTTCATATACAAATTACTAAATTTGTATTTGATTTCAAATGAAAAATAATGATATAATTTAGGCGACAAATTTTATTAGTCAAAATTTTATTTTAGCTTGTGCAGTTTTTCAAAAAAGTTAATTTTTTCATTTTGAATATATTCTTACAACAAAAATTGATTACAAGTTTGTAAATCTTTTTTGAATGCACAATTTTTGTTCATTTATCTGTTTTCGTACCTTGCATTGTTTTTTCAAAAATTTGATTTTTTTTACTGTCAATGTTATTTTCACGAATAAAACAAAAACTACGCATCCTATCGAAACATGATTAACAACAAATTTGTACCTCTTCCTTGGATGAACAATTTTTGTTCCTGTCATTTTTTTCGTAGCTCGTGTTATTCGTCTAAAAATTGGATTTTTCTATTTTCAATGCTGTTTTTTTACGAATAAAACAAAAACTACGCGTCATATCAAAAAGTGAATGATAAGAAATTTGTAGATCTTTTTTAGTTGCACAATTTTGGTTGAATGATCTTTTCTCGTATCTTGCATAGTTTCACAGCAAAATGGAATTTTTTATTTTTCATTATTTTTTTGTGCGATCAAAATTTGAATTTTTCGAAAAATTCAAAAAGTTATTATGAATATATCATAGGGTGTTCAAAAAGCAACGTTTTTCTCCTCTTGACTTTTTTTCATATCGTGCGTTTTTCGGCTTAAAATGTTCATTTTCGTTTGTTTTTTGGAATTTTGAAAATGCTATAACTCCAGTAATTTTTTTTTGATCACGAAAAGTCATTCGAATATTTTGTTCGTCATTTTGCGTACTACTAATAACCGTACATAGAATTTTCAAATCTTCAAAAAAAGTGGTCTCAAAAATTTTCAAAATGTGCTCAATTTTTGAATTTTCATCCAAAATAGCTGGTTAACGAACTCGTTCTTTCTTTTTAGGCCATAAAAAAGTGTGCCAAAGCTCAATCAAATCTGATCATTTTTTCGAAAGTTATCGTGGCTACAGACAGACAGACACCTTGGTAAAAATCGTTTTTTCTAGCTCAGGGGGTCTCAAAACGTGGAGATTTTATGAAAACCGACTATGTCAAATTTTACATAAAACCAATATCTTCTCATTAGAATGAGAATGTAAAAAATTAGTCAAAGTAGACGCCTTGCGCCTACAAGAAAAAGTTTCGTCGTTCAAACCTCCCTCTTCCATATTTTCTCTCCTCACTGCTCCTACTTCCCCTCCCCACACCTCAACCTTCACTTCCCCTCCCTTTCATGACTTCTTCTTCTACTTCCCCCTCTCCTTACTTCCCGCACATTTTACCTCATTTTCCCGCACTTCTCCTAGCTCCGCTCCCCTGACTTCCCCTACTTACCCACCCCTTACTTTCCATCACTTCTAGAGTATGAGATTGGAATTAGGAATTGGGAGTTCCCCTCACTTTCCCTTTTCGGAAAAAGTACGAAGGGCAGACGGACGGATACCCGAACAAAACTATAACTAAAACTACTGTCATAGCTCATATCTCCAAATGAGATGGTTTTTCGATGAAAATACATAGAACTTAAGTTGTAGAACGGAAAATTCTATATAATTTCACTATTCTACACTTTCATCCAGAAACGACCCCATTTCGAGATATGAGCTACGAAAGGAGCGTATGACCCGCGCGGGACAACTCACCCCCTACTCCCAAGGTGGATACCACGGAAAATATGGCCGACAAAGGAAAAGTGAATACCATAATTTTGTATGTATAGTTTATGTACAAGTTATTTGGAAAAATTTATTTTTACCGATGCACCCTTTCCAAAATAATCGTCAAAAACCATTTTTTGGGGGTGTTATCACCCTTCATCCAGGGTCAAAATTATTTTTTATTAATTTCTCATGTCTTAAGGTACATGCATGCCAAATATTAATCATTTAATATATTTTTTTATAGTTTATAAATGTTAAAAACGTTCAGTCCACCATTTTGAATTTTTTTTACCTTAAATTCATAATCAGCAACCCAAGTATGCATATATACAGTGTTTTCGTTGCTCTAGGACAGGGCTCTCCAGAAGGCAGTCATTGACTGCAAAGACTGCCAGTGGCAGTCACGAGACTAGGTCAAACAGGCCCTCATAAATTTTCGTCCAACTTGTCCTTCGACTCGTCCCTAATCCTTCTCGGTCAATTACAGTTTGAAATGAAAAAATGAAATGTAATGTGAATTCAAGTAGAAAAAAATCAGACCCTTCGGTGTGAACAATGAGCCACAACGAGCCGCGACCATAACCCTTTTCAGGATTCCTGGAAAGCGGAGAAAAAAATGACAGAAAAAATTTGTGGCAGCCATGTACTTGCCGTGGCAGCCACCACCTGCTGAAAGTGGTGAGCCCTGCTCTAGGACTTAATTTATTCAAGTTTTTCATCGATTTTTGGAGATTATTGACAAAAAATGGATTTTCAAATTTGCGTACAGGTTTTTTTAAAACATTTTACTAGACATATTTAGCAACACAATGCAAAAGGTTTCATCTAGAAACCATCTAGATAGGGAAATACAAATTATATTGAGGTGTTTCGAAACATTTTCTTCAAATGTACGGTTTAGAAAGGAGTGGAAGGTATATATAGAGGGTTTTTCTAGAATGGCGCCTGAAAATTAGGAAATAGAGGGGTCTTTTTTAAGTTTCATGGAGAAAAATCGGCAGATTTTTTACCCCCTCATTTTATTCTTTTCACATACCTCAAGAGCTACTGGAAGATATGAAAAATGTCGCTTTAGTCGCATTAAATTACGAAGAAAGAAGGATGACATTTTGAAAAAGTACCAAAAAAATGGCATGAATCTGTTAAAGAAAAAGTAACATAAGATAACATCAAATAGTAATGTGTGAATGCCAAATATTAGATCAGTTTAGAAGTTTAGAGCAATGAGATTTTTGAAAATAAAAAAAATATCCAAACCACCTAAAATATTCTTTTCTTTAGTTCAGGTTAACCAAGAGAATATGAAACTAAGAGATCAAGGCACAGCACATTCGACTATAATGAAAGAAAAAATTTCAAAAATCTTTTAAAAATATGTGTAGAACGGATAAAAATATTTTGTTATGGTAGCCCTACAAAATGAGCGTGTTTTACTGCTTACGGATTGAGCGTAACATCTCTCTTTTCGAGCGGCGCACAGTGTAGCCAAAAGCATTTTTTGTGGACAAAAGTCTGTCTACAACCCAATTTTCAATGGATTTTGACGTTTTTTTTAAATGACCCTAAGGCTTTCGGGTATATCGAGTCGGTGCAACAATTTTGATTTGGCTAAACCAAAATTTTGTATTTAACAACAAAATAAACAAAATTTTTATCCTAAATTTTCAGATGTACCTTTTTTTGTAAGATCTGCGAATTGACTAAAGAAGAGCACATGTAATTACCACATAACATTACCACCATTACCCAGGCGGAAATATTATATATAGTTTATATATAGTGTGAAGTATTATATATAATATTCATTTGTTTTATACATTTTTTATATAAAACAAATGAATATTATATATAATACTTCACACTGTATATAAACTATATATAATATTTCCGCCTGGGTAATTACTCAATGTAATTACTATCTAGAAATAGCTTTCAGTAGGTTAGGGTAAGAAAAATATAATGTTTTTAACAAATTAATGAACAAAAGCCATTTTTTGTGATTTGCAATGATTAGTTGTTTGAAATTCACAGTTCTTATATAGAATATAAGAGAAATGTATGCCTAATTATGATTATTTTAAAATATCTGCTGCTTGGCAGCATTATTTAAACAATTTTTATAAACAAATACACAGTTTTCGTATGTCACAATGAATAGGCTCCATTTTTTTGCAGAATCGACCAAAAATGTATTGCCAATGACTTCTTGGTGTCATTTTTTTGAAATCAACAACAACTGGTAATTATTTAAACAATATTCATAAACAAATTCACAGTTTGACCATTTTTCAATGATACATTTTTTTTGCGAAGTGAGCTAAAAAACCCAAGGTCATTACGTGTATTAATCAAAGGTGTGATGGGTTTTTAGTTACAGTGAAGTGTTATCAAATTATGTTTTTTATTGGGAATCGTATCTTGACAACAACCGAAGATGCTAATAATTTGAATTTGTTTATAAATATTATAAATATTATAAATATCGCCAACGGCGATACCACGCTCAAAACACAAGTTCTCGTAAGATCACTGAAGTTAAGCATTGTTGGGCGCGGTTAGTACTTGGATGGGTGACCGTTCAGGAATACTGCGTGCTGTTGGCCCGTCGTGGGTGTGGTGGGCCCACATTGGTAGTAAATATCCACCTAGAAACACTACCCGAATTGGGTAGTGAGGCAATGAACTTTCCAGTTCGAACTGCTAATCAATTTTTTTTTTTATAAATATTGTTTAAACAATAAACAACTTTTCCTAATTAGAAAAATGTGACAAGAACGAATACTTGGCAAGACACTTATTGTTGATTCCGCAAAGAGAATTAATACTTTTTATGAAAAAAATGGTCAAACTGTGCATTTCTACATAAATATCGTTTAAATTATGAACAGTTCTTGTTAACTGAACAAACAAGGCAACAAGGAGTCCTTGGGTAAGACATTCCTAGCTTACTCCACGGAAAAATAAGCCTATTCCTGCAGAAGTGACCAAAATGTACATTTGTTTATAAAAATTGTTTAAACAATTAATATTTTTTATCAATTTGAACAAAATTAAAGCTAGGAGTCACTAACGATACATTTTTAGTAGGTTCCGCGAAAAAATTGGCCCTATTCGTGGAATAATGTTAAAAATGTGAATTTGTTTATAAATATTGGTTAAATAATTACCAGTTGTTGTTAATTTGAAAAAAATGACAGTAAGGAGTCATTGGCAATACATTTTTGGTCAATTCTGCAAAAAAAATGGAGCATATTCATTGTAAAATACGAAAACTGTGTATTTGTTTATAAAAATTGTTTAAATAATGCTGCCAAGCAGCAGATATTTTTAAATAATCATAATTAGGCATACATTTCTCTCATATTCTATATAAAAACTGTGCATTTCAAACAGCTAATCACTGCAAATCACAAAAAATGGCATTTGTTCATTAATTTGTTTAGAACATTATAACCAATTTTTTTTCTTACTCTAACCTACTGAAAGCTATTGCTAGATAGTAATTACACTGAGTTAAGCTCTTCTTTATTCAATTCGCAGATCTTACAGAAAAAGGTACATTTGAAAAGTCAGGATAAAAATTGAAAATTGGGTTGTAGACAGACTTTTGTCCACAAAAAGTGCTTTCGGCTACACTGTGCGGCGTAAGCGGACCTGCATATGCCTGCATATACACGGTGTCCCATTTTAATCTATCACCCCAAATATCTTCTAAAATACTTTATCTACGAAAAAATGGTTTGGACAAAGGTTAACCAGGACCGAGGGGGACAGAGGACTGTACCATCAATTTTTACCTTGAGGTCAATTTTGAAGGTCATTTGAGGGTCAAGATGACTTTTTAAAATGGAAACCCCTATTTTTGACTCCGGATTTGAAAAGAGCGGAAAATTTTACGTCAAAAATGTCTTATGAGAAATTTGCTTTTGTGACCTTAGAAAGGTCAAATATCAAGGTAAAGTGTTTAAAAAACGGTCATATGCCCTTTTTTGAAATTAATTGATGTTCTGAGAATAGCAAACCTTTGAGATGCTTTCAACAAGTCGATAGAATGTACAAATGTGAACCACCTTGACCATCTTGACCTGCAGGTAAATTGTCAAGGTCATTTAAAGGTTAAAAATCAAAAAAAGTTTTTTGAAGAGAAGTCAAATGAAGGGCAACTGTTTAAAAAGCTCTTAGAACCTTACTTTTAGCGTTACCCGGAAACGACGTGGACGTAGTAAGTTCTGTTTCCTTTGGGGTACTTATTTACCGTTGGTCCCCATGCCTCTCACATTTGGGGTGCTTGTTTACCGTGAGTCTCCTTGTCTCTCACGTTTGGGGTGCTTGTTTACCGTGAGTCCCCTTGCCTCTCACGTTTGGGGTGCTTGTTTACCGTGAGTCCCCTTTCCTCTCACGTTTGAAAGTTTTTGAACTTACAATCCAATGAGAGATGGATTGGAAGAGGAGGTCCAATCGAATGGCCCGCCTGCTCACCAGATCTAACATCACCTGATTTCTTTCTATGGGGTTATATTAAAAACGTAGTGTTTGCTCAGCGACCTACAACAAGAGAAGATCTGATGGAAAGGATTCGGACAGCTTGCGCAGCCATTTCTCGAGAAACTTTGCTCAAAACTGTAGACGGTTTTGAAAGACGTCTACGTTTGTGTCTTGAAGCTAATGGAGAGCATTTTGAACATTTCATCCGTGGCTGATTGTAACACAGGTAGCAGTGGTGAGAGGCAAGGGGACTCACGGTAAACAAGCACCCCAAAGGAAACAGAACTTACTACGTCCACGTCGTTGTTTCCGGGTAACGCTAAAAGTAAGGTTCTAAGAGCTTTCTAAACAGTTGCCCTTCATTTGACTTCTCTTCAAAAGACTTTTTTTTTATTTTTAACCTTTAAATGACCTTGAAAATTTACCTGCAGGTCAAGATGGTCAAGGTGGTTCACATTTTTACATTCTATCGACTTGTTAAAAGCATCTTAAAGGTTTGCTATTCTCAGAACATCAATTAATTTCAAAAAAGGGCATATGACTGTGTTTTAAACACTTTACCTTGATATTTGACCTTTCTAAGGTCACAAAAGCAAATTTCTCATGAGACATTTTTGACGTAAAATTTTCCGCTCTTTCCAAATCCGAAGTCAAAAATAGGGGTTTCCATTTTAAAAAGTCATCTTGACCCTCAAATGACCTTTAAAATTGACCTCAAGGTCAAAATTGATGGTACAGTCCTCTGTCCCCCTCGGTCCTGGTTAACCTTTGTCAAAACCATTTTTTCGTATGAGGTCCAACATTATATATCAGGTATGAAATGTAAACGCATGCATAGTAGTGCGCGGTCAGAAAGAGACTCTAGCAAAAAAAGTACAGTGCATGCCACGGAGGAGAACCGTCTTTGCATGGCTCGGCCGCTCGGGAAATGAAAAGTCGGTGCCCTCCACTTTGCTGTGCAATGCACCATAAAATATGTGCATTTTTCTCCCCGTGTTTGTGAAAAACGATTTTTTGGTTTTGAACGATGTATTAAAAATCTCACTTTTCTCGAAAACGACGCAAGATATGAATGAAAGGTTCATAATCAGAAATTGTACCCCTTCCTGAAATCTATAAAATAATACCCTTGAGTGAGGGGGCAATGAGGGGGAGAGGAAATGAGTGGAAGTAGGAGAGGGCAATGTGGGGAAGTGAAGTAGACAAAGTAAGGGGAAATTCAGGGAGAGAAAGTAGGGGAAACGAGTGGATGAGAAGTATGGGAAATTAGGGAAAATGGGGAGGGAAGTGAGCACTGTAAAAAAAGTTGGTGTAATTTTACATCGTACCACGATGGAAATTATTTGACCTACGTGCGACGATGTAAATTTACACACTTTTGTAAAAAAAAATGCAGGGCGTAAATTGTCAGGACCACATTTCAATTTTTAGGTTATGTTCGTGAGGTTATAAATTTTCAAGCACTGTATCAGGATAAATAAAGCGCATATTACTTTTCTCAGGTATCGTTTTGAATAAAAAAGACATATTTTTTTTATTCACATAGAACTCATCACTATTAGAGCAATATTAGAGGCTCTGAGACGTAATTTTATGATAAAGTCCAAAGCGCCATGTCTTTCTGTCAGTTTGTCGATGGGTTGTCGATTTATGTCCTGTTTGTAATTTCTCAGGATGCCAAGACGTAACAATACTACCCGTGTGTGAAATTATGCTAGATACTGCAACTTTACCAAAAAAAGTGTTAATTTATAAGCATATTTAAATTTATTCACTAACGTAATTTGACTACGTGCCACGCTGATCAAATAATTTCCATCGTCAGACATAGTAAATTTACATCGGACAGTTATTTCATACTGTTCCATGGGGTGAAGTTGGAGTAGATCGTGAATTTCGGAGCGACATTGGTATATTTACCAGGTTATACATTGTAATTTAAAATACACTGCTCGTGAAATTACAATCTAATTGTAAATATCACAAAAGATTTTTTTACAGTGAGGGTAAATGATGGAAATTAGGGGAGGGGATTTGAGAGTAAATAGGGAATTAGGGAAAATAACAGATGGTGGTGAAGTAAGGGAAATGAGGAGTGGGAAGTGAGGGGAGGGGAAGTAGGGAAAGTTATGAAAGGGAAAGTAGGGAAAGTACGGAAAAGGAGGGGAATGTTAGATGGGTAAGTAGGGGGAAATTATGGGAGGTTAGGTAAGGGGAAATTAGGAGTGGGGAATTAGGTGAAGTGAGTGGAGGGCCATTAGGGTAGAGCGGGTTAGTAGAGGAGGGGAAGTGAGGGCTGGGTAGGATAAGTGGGGGAAGGGGAGTGTTAGCTAGGAAGCGATGAGAGGGGGAAGTGTAGGAGGAAGAAGTTGGAGAAGGGAAGCGAAGGTTGAAGTGTGGGGAGGAGAAATAGGGGGAGTAAGGGAAGGATAATGTGAGAGGAGGAGGTTTCAACGACTACGAAACCCTTTTTTGCAGGCACACGGCACCTACTTTAACTCATTTTTTGTTATAGTTGTTGAATTAACTAAAGTCACTGCCTGAAGTAACTTTGGAAAATTGAGATATCCTACTACTATAATAATTTGACCCGAGGACTTGAAATTAAACATAACATCCATTCCAGGAATTCCATTAATTCTGGGGGGCAATTGCAATATTCAAAGAGCTTTAATAGTTTCACACCAGAACCTAGCCGAGTTGATCGAGCCTGGCTCGTTCGTGGCAATTTCAGCAAGTTTACTTTACGTCTAGTCGGATCGAGGCCAGTCACTAATTCCGGGTTCGTGGAATGCGTTCCAAATGCAAGACAAACATAGACCCAGTTGCATTCGCAATTGAAACACCCTGACATACGAGTATAATGTTTCTGGAAAAAAAGAATCAGAAACCTAGCGTATTGAATCGAGTACGTGTGAAACTCTCAGCCATCCATCAGTGATGGTGAGCTTCATATAAGATGATTCCATGGCTGGGAAGGGGTTGGATCTAAAATTACGCGGAGCAAAAGCCAAAGATCCTGACACTTTAATCAGTCTATTCTAGGAGAAAAATTAACTTCTCTTCCCTCTTCATACAATACAATTGGAACCTGGGACGTAGCAATAATTTTAAGAGTTTTGTGCTAAAGTCGAGGCCAACGGTCGAGAACCCTCACTTCTTTTAATTGCAACGCGTTTAAAAAATCTCTGAATTGCTTATTAGAAAGCATGTTAAAGCTTAAAAACTTCCAAATTTAAAGATATGATCACTTTTATCCTAACAAATTTTTGTAAATAGTTAGAGGGCACAACATTACAAAAAAAAAGTTTTTTGGCCTCCTTTTTCAAGCGTCGACTTTCACCTGTTCCCAGAAAGCCGCCAAAGTTAGGAATAATAAAAAAATCCGCAGATATTCTTTCAGTATGCTTTAATGCAATTCAGCATTCTTTAATGCATTTTTAAAAATTATGGAATATTTAATAATTTACTTTTTACGGGGACTTATTTACAAATACTTTATCTTGAGAAAAAATAAAAATAGGAAGCTGTTTAATGGATCCAAATGTGCAGTTTTGTGATGCGAGTGCAGTGCAATAATTAAATTTATTATAAAATCATTGTTGCGCAAAAAATATCATTTTGAATATTTCTGAGTTTAATCAGTGTTGGAAAGTGGGCGGCACAGCTGGACAATTGGTAGAAAAAAAGTACCCTTTCGATGACAATAGTAACTCCAGAAGCAAGCCGACTCCCCTAAATAGATGTGACAACAGAGTTACTATTGACAACGAAAGGGTTTTTTTTTTTACTTCTACGTCCCAGCAGTGATTAAAGTCTCAGAAATATTGAAAATGACATTTCTTCCGTAACAATGTTTTTATCATAAATTTAATTTTGCACTGCACTCGCATCACAAAACTTCTCATTTAAAGTCATTAAAGAGCTTCCTATCTTCATTCTTTCTCCATATAAGGTATTTGTAAATAAATCCCCGTAAAAAGTGAATATTTTAGAATTTTGAAAAATGTATTGCATTAAAGAATGATGAAGGAATATCTGTGATTTTTTTTAGATATTTCCTAACGTCAACCGCTTTCTGGGAATAGGTGAAAATTGACGCTTGAAAAAGGAGGCCAAAAAAACCCTGTTTTTTTGGAATATTTTGCCCTCAAACTATTGACAAAAATAGTTTAGGATAAAAGTGAGCATATCTTTAAATTTGGGAGACTTTAAGCTTTCAGATGCTTTTTAGTAAATTTTCAACGTACAAAATAAATTTTCAATCAAATGGTCCAATTTTCAAACAAAAAAATATTACACTTCAACCACAAGAAGTTGCGTTTTTAAGCAATTTTTAAACAATATTTGGTCGAATTCTTTAACAAAAAAGAATAAACTTCAAGCAAAAACAATTGCATTTTAAACCAAATAGTTGAATTCTCAAGCCAATAAACGAATTTTTTTAGAAGACAGTGGAATTTTCAAACCGAGAGGACGAATTTTCTATTCAAGTTCAATTTTTAACCAACAGATTATTTCTCAACGAATAATATAATAGTTGATATTTTAACAAACAAAACAAGATTTTCATTTTAAACGAAAAATAGTTTAATTCAAACAAAAAAGACGACTTTTTAAACCGAACCGTTGGATCTTGACCTAAAAAAATGAATTTTTAACTAAGTAGTTCAACCAAGTAGTTGAATTTTTAATCCAGAATGATAACTTTCTAATAAGAAGGATGAATTTACAACAACGAAAAAAAAGGTTACTCAAATAATGGAATTTTCATCTAACAACAATCAATGTTCAACCAAAAATGTGGAATATTCATCTTAAAAATATAATTTCCAACCAAAACTAGAATAGTTAATTTTCAGTTGAGAAAATTAAATTGAAAAAAAACGAATTGTCAACAAAATAGTTAAACCTTCAAATAATAAAATGAATATTTAACAAAGTCCTTTCAACCAAAAACTTAATTTTCAACTAAATAGTTGGATCTTGAACTAATAAAATGAATTTTTAACAAATTAGTTTAGCTTTCAACCAATTATTCGAATTTTCAATAAAAAATAATAACAATGTCAACAACGTACTGTCAACCAAGTAGTTGAATTTTCAAATAAAAAAGATGAATTCTTGGTGAAAAATATCATAGTTGAATTTTCAATTAAATACTATCAATTTTCAAACAAAAATGTAACAGTTAAATTTTTAGTTAATAACATTAATTTGCAACCAAAAAAGAAAACTGATTTTAAACAAAAAATATATGAATTTTCAAATGAAAAATTAGTTCAACTTTCAATTGAGAAAAATCATTTTCAACAAAAAAATCAATTATTCCATTTCTCGGTAAGAATTCATCTTTCATGGTTAAAAATTTTATTAATTAGTTGCAAATTTAATTATTTTAATGAAAATTCATCAATTTGGTTGAAAATTGATCTGTTTTGGTTGAAATCCAACTGTTCTGTAGAAAAATCGTCTTTTTGGTTTGTAAATTCATTTTTTTAAATGAAGATTCATTATTTCATTTGAAAATTCAACTTTTTTGGTACAAACTATTTCTTTGAAAATTAACTTTTTTGTTGACAATTCATATGTTAGGGTTGTTGAAAATTCAACTGCTATTTAGGAAATTCGTCTTTTTTGCTTGATAATTCAATAATTTGGTTGAAAAATCAACGTTTTTGTTGAAAAGTCATATTTTTAGGATGATTAAAATGTTTTTTTATATAAAATTAAATTATCGTTGAGAATTCATATTCTTTTATTGAAACTTCAACTACTTGGTTGAAAGTTAAAGGACTTTATTCAAAACTATATCTTTTTTTTTTTTTAAGATTCACCAATTTAGTTAAAAATTCGTCTATGGTTGAAAATGTTACTATTTTGCTGAAAATTTGTCCTTTTGGTTTGAAAATTCAACTTTTTTGGTACAAAGTATTTAGTTAAAAATTAACCTTTTTGTTGACAATTAATATTTTATGGTTGAAAATTCAACTACTTGGTTAAAAGTTCAACTACTTTGTTAAAAATTTATGTTTTTGATTAAAGATTCATCATTTTAGTTGAGAGTTCGTCCTTTTTTTTATAAAATTAATATTCTTTATTTGAAATTCATCTTTTTGGTTGAGAATTCAACTTGGAGCGTTTAAAATTGAATTGAATACAGTACAAACATTAATTTGATTTAAAACAATTTATTCCCCAATTTTTGTGAAAAACCTCCTTATTTCCACTGTTGTTTTTAGTGCATTCTGGCCTCCATAAAGATGTTTTTGATTTGAAATTACAGAATCGGTCTATCTTTCGGGTTTAGTATCTCGATCGAATCGTAAGCAATTTCTTCGATGTCGACGATCCCCTTTGAATATAAAAAATTAGCAAATGAATCGTTTGGGAAATATTTGAAATTGGTATGTATTATCAAAAATAATCGCTTTCAAAGTGTCTTAATTTCTAATGTCTTGAATTTCTGTTAATGATTCTCAAAAAATAAATTAAAACCTTGTGAAAAAAAGGGAAAAGGGCAAACTTGGATTAAAATTCTCGACTTTAGGTGTTTTAGGGGATTTTTCAAATTTTAGGGGAAAACGGGGTTAGGTAAAAAAGGGTACGGACTGTGATCCCTGAAATGTGATAAGAAGTAATATGACATGGAAAATTATTGTAGGAAATAAAGTATTATTTACATTGGGAAAATTATTCATAAAATTGTTGGGCTAATTATTGTCTCCAATAAGTTTACCAATACTTTTTCCAATAGCTGCGAAAATCTCATTGGGAATTCCGAAAAATTTTTCCAATATCGATGCCACTACTTCATCCCTGTAATATTTTTTCATAAGAACTCTACCCACTTTTTTTATAAATTAATTTTCACAGTAGGTATTAACGAGAAATTAAACAATTTATTACGAATTCCAATTATATTCACACGGGTTTTATATTTATATTGATAGATGGAGTTGTTTGTCTTTTCCTTTACTTTTTTTCTTCATACGTAATTATCTTTTTAATCATAATCTGGCTTTTCTGTATGAAAACTCCCATTTCTCATATCAGCATTCATTGATTAATAATCTTACAGTTCAAGAATCTTACTCCCAATCATTATTTGACAACTCCTGACCACTCCTCGATTGCGAATGATTTATACTATATTATTGGCACCGTACTCTTTTGCATTCATACCACGTCTTATACATTTACTTCTCGCAAAACGCGCCCATGACCGTCTATCCTTTTCAAAACGATTCTTGTTGTCTGCTTAGAGATGAATTAGATGGAGCGATCATTGTCAACATTTAAGATCAATAAGGATCAGTATAAATTTTGCGATTAGTTCTACAATCACAGTAAAGGATCTACCAGAACATTTGTTCACCAAATGGATTGGTTCTTTTTCCAAGCCATACAATATTTATTCCAGTGTCTTTGTAACTTTCGATATTTAGAAGAAGATAAAAATGTCATGCAGGGGATTTATCTTTTTCTGTCCAGTTTTTTAATAACCTTTTTAGTTAGAAAAAATTGGATTAAATTGATTGCTCATTCCTGAAACGATACCTTCTATTAAATGTAATATTTGGTTTTCAAATCTACACTGTTAGAAATGTTTGCAATTTTAATATGCAAGGGCATATGAAGTTTAATATACTTTTCATATGAAATTGAAATGTATATACAATGAATATGCATTTTAAAATGGCACATACGAAATTTAATATACAGACATATGGCTCTTCAATTCGTGTATATTAAATTTCAATACTTCGCGCACTAATATATTGAGGTGGACGCCAGGCATGCGCAGAACGCTGGATTTACGCCGACAGTCAGCCTTGCCGGGGAATACCGGCGTTCCGCGGCGTGCACGTGCATGTTTAATCAGAAAACGAAAAAAAATCAGCACGAAATAATATAAATATAGAAAAAAAACAAGTGATTTTGGCAAGCAACTGCAATTACATTACATACGTCTGAAAAAAACATCGTGATGTTTCTAGGTAAGTAAAGCCGTCAGTGTTTCACCATATTTTTGTTATTTCAATCAGAATTAACTGGTTAATAAATAATCGATTTTAATCAAAAACTGTTGTTTTTCTTAATAATAATACATACATGTAGAATTTTAGATATTTTCCAAGACATCGAGAGTATTGTCGGTATTTCGACTGCAGGTGCGTTTATATACGTAATACTCACAGGATTCTAACCCCAAAATACGTAAGCCTCTTTTCTATTTTCTTTACATTTTTCGACTTGACACTGAATTCCGAAAGAATATATTATTAGCGTGACCAGACGTCCTGATTTATCAGGACAATTCCCGATTTTGTATCGCTATCCTGATTTTCTGATTTTTTCTGTTATGTCCTGATTTTTCATGCCCGAAAACGAAAACTCGCGATTTTTATTGTGTTTGTGGAATGTTACTAATATTTAAAAAGAAAAGAAAGTATAGAGTTGTCTAAAAAAATTGGAAGTTCTAAAAAGTATTTAAATTAATTAACATATTGTAGACATTGTAATCAATTATTTAAATAAAAATGTTAACCTAGAAGCAGATTTTTGTATAATTTATAAATTCAGGGAATCGAGATATAATTTTATTATTTTGTTCGAAATTCAAAAATTTGGGTAAAAACAAAAAATTCAATCTTTTTGATTGAGAATTCAACTGTTTTGTTGAAAATCCGTCTTTTTGGTCGAATATTAACTTTTTTCGAAATTTCATATTTTCTGTTTGAAAATTCTACTGTTTTATAGGAAATACGTCTTTTACATGAACATTATTTTTTTAACTAAAAATTTCATTATTCCATTTCTGGTTAAAAATTTCATCTTTTTTAGTAGAAAATTCATATATTTCGTTAAAAATTAATTTTTTTGGGTAAAAATTGAACTGTTTTGACGAAAAATCGTTTTTTTTTTTGTCAAATTACTTTTTTTAACTGAAAATATAACTTTTGGGTTGATAATTCATTTTTTGGTTGAAAATGTAACTATTTTGTTGAAAATTAATCTTTGATGATTGAAAATTAATTTTTTAACTGTAACTATAACTATTCCATTCAGGGTGTTGAAAGTTCATCGTTTTAAGTTGAAAATTCTTGAATTATTTTGTTGACAATTCGTCTTTTTTGGTAGAAAATTAATCTTTATGATTGAAAATTCATCTTTTTTATCGAAAAGTCAAATATTTGATTTAAAATTAATTTTTTGTATTGAAGATTAATCATTAATATCATTATAGTTCAAAACTAATTTCTTTGGTTAAAAAATTTATTATTTTGTGAAAAACTCGGTCCCTTATGGTATAATATTAGGTTTTCTGGTGAATAATTCATGTTTTTAGTTTGACAACTGATTTCTTTGATTAAAAATTCAACTATTTTGTTTAATTGTACTTGTTCTTGTTAAAAATTAATTTTCTTTAACAGAGAATATAACTATTACATTTTTTGTTGTAAATTCATCTTTTGCAGTTAGAAATTCATGTGCTTTGTTGAAAATTCGTCTTTTTTGGTAAAATATCAAGTTTCTAGGTGAAAAATTCATCTTTTTGGTTGACAACTAATTTCCATGATTGAAAATTTTTTTTTCTGTTAAAAATTCATTTTTTAAACAGAAAATATATATGTTCTATTTTTGGTTGAAAATTTTTCTTTTTTAGTTAAGAATTCGTCTTTTTTGGTTGATGCTTAATCGTCTTGGTTGAAAAGTAATTTCTTCGGTTAAAAATTTAACTATTTTGAAGAAAATTATGTATTTTCTTGAAAATTGTTCTTTTTTGTTAGAAAATTACTCTTATTGATTGAAAATTAATTTCTTTAGTTGAAACTTTAACCTGAAAAAAAGAATTTGTATCAGTCAGCGAAAATGAAAAATTAGTTCCTGAATATTCAGGTTCGTTTTGAAATTATGCAATTTTAATATTGTATTTTGAAATAGTATGTGTTGGTATGTGTAATTTAATGATTTTGAAATTAAATCTGATGAAGCATTATACTTTTATTATTAGAAAATAAAAATGCAGGGATATTTTATTCAAACGGTTAAACTTCACGAACAGTTTATAATATTACCGAATTGAAAAATTCCCGAAAGTTTTTAATATTACCAAATTTGAAAATTCCCGAATAATAAAATTCCACCCAAAAAATTGCCGAATTATAAAATATCCGAACTAGAAAATTCCCGAATTAAAAAAATTAATTTTTTTCATATATTTATAAAGTTAATTGAATTATTACAATTACAATTATATTACAAATAACATTTTTTCATTATTAAAAAAATTTCAATTGTTTATATACGGGATTTTTTTAGTTCGGATATTTTATAATTCGACAATTTTCTGTTGGGAATTTTATTATTCGGGAATTTTTAAATTCAGTAATACTATAAACTGTCGGGAATGTTACCATTCGGGAATTTCCTAATTCAGTACTATTATAAACTTAATATTAATCATTACAAATTATTTAATATTCATATAAATAATGATTTATAATAAAATTATTATTAATTATTATAAACTTACTGAACTCAATAATTTGAATTTAATTTATATGAAAGGAGTTTCAAATTATTTCTACTTATTTTAATGGATTTGTACGATTTCTAGAGATTTTAATGCATTTCTAGAGGACCTTAGGGAATAGATTAAATTTTATTCCAAGGGATTTTATGGATTTCAACAGTTTCAAGGGATATGAAGGAATTCGATAACTTTCAAAGTGTTTCCAAGTATTTCAAGAAATTTTGTTTCAAAATTTAAAAAATTTTTAATATCTAAAAATGTATTACTATTATGGATTTTTAAATAGCTTGTTTTTAATATTACAAAATAAAAATACACGGAGGAGAACACGCGGTTCGTCATTAGAATTTCTACAAAGATATCTTTATTTAATATATTTAATATACCATTTATGGTATTATATGCATTAATTGTATATACATAATATTTTGTATGTTATTTTACAGGTTTATATTTGAAATAAATGCCCTAGTGGTCTCAGATAAGAGAGAAGAAGGAGCAAAAAGAAGACTGACGTCTTGAGATACTCAAGTAAACAACTTGATGGCAACCTTGGAAGGAATTATCAAAACTTTGTAAATTGGTTTTTCTAAGTTTAAGCGTTTTTTTGTCAATGTACTCAAAAAGTATTTTTATGTGCAAATGAGGTTTAAAAAATGTTTCAAATAACAAGTTGAAAGTTAATGCTTCACAAATTTATAACTTAAAAAAATTGTCAACAACGAATTGATAAGAAATTATTATTTTTTTAATTGTCTACATTAAAATATAAAATTGCGTATTCCTATAAAGTTTTAACAATGTTACAGCGTTAAATTCCGATTTTAAATAAAAACTTTTAAAAGTATTACATTTAAAAAAATAGGTTCAATCACACGACTGATACTAAGTACCATACATTAAATAAAAGTTTCATATATTAAAAATGTGTTTCAAATAGTTTTTTTGTGGTCCTACTGTTTCTTATAACAATTTTATTTTTTCGGATTGAGTTGCGATAAAAAAAGTATTGACATAAGCAATAGCAAAATCGTTAGCAAAATAAAAGAAATACATATGTTTTTTCTGGTTATTGTACAAAATATGTAACATAGTATATATTAGGATACTTTGAAAATATTTTAACAATAATATTGAAAAATGGAAAGTGGGTTTCATTATTTTTCTGATGGTTTTGCTAATGCTTGAGTCAAAACTTTTTTCTTTGCAGCTTTTTCCGAAAAGATATATAAATTTTTTTACTCGTCTCCTAAAATTAATATACCTGTATAGAAAAACTTATAAGCATGGTATTATTAACTTTGATATACCTGTGTCTTAAATTTAATATACATCTGTGTCAATATTAGTATAGATGTGTATTAAAACTCATAAACATCGTGTCATTAAGTTTAATATATATGTTTCTTAAATTTAATATACATCCATATTATATTTCATATACGCTTGTATATTGAATTTCAGTAGCCGCAGTGCATATTTGCTTCACACACATGTATATTAAATTTCATACAGATTTTTTTAACAGTGTAGGTTATACGAAAAAATAGTAAAAAAAGAGACACTGATAAAAAGTTCAAAGTTTTATCTGTAGTGTTTTGTGGAATATATTTGACAATTTGCTGTTACACGAAACATATCAATCAAATGAATGCAAGAGATTCTAGTTATAAATGTCAGATTGCACTGATATGTCTTAATTATTATTCAATGATTTAAACTTGATTTATTTATCTACTAATGTTCATTAGGTCTTAGACGCTTCTAACTAATAGGACATATGCAGAATTATCTACAACAATAATCGCACAAATACAATTCAGCAGCTGATATTACATATGTCATTCACCATTTGACACTACATTTTTAATCAAAACTTTATAAATCTATAAATGCGCTTGTTGCGAACACAGAAAAAATGGTTACTTTCAGCCAAATTATGTCTTAAAACATAAATGTTTAGTATCAATCTTCATGGTTTTTCCTCGATGGGTTACATCAAGGGCAGATCCAGAGGGGCGATTGGGCAGTTCACCCCCCCCCCCCAGAGATTTCAGAAAAAAAGTTTTATTCGAAAATTTGTATATCAAATACATTAAGTAGGGTAAGGAGGGGCAGCGCCGACCGGTGGGGCAAAGGTAACTTTGCTTATAACATCGCTATTATTTAACAATTTTCATTCTACTTTGCATTAAATAAATCTGTTTTATTATAGAGATAGCGTTACTTACTGATATCTTGAAAATTGACGTTGTAAAAGAAAAATTATGCAGAAAAGAGTTTTGACAACGAAAGAATGGAAGATTCGCTGGCAGAAATGTAAAGTTTTCGACGTTAATGGCAATACTTACAGTATGAAAATTTGACATTTTGACAGATAAAACAATATCACATTATGTCATTATAATAATTGAACGTAATACAAGTCCAAAGTGTATTTAATATCGTAAATAATTGAGGCCTCACCAGTGGGGCAAGCCCGACCAAAATAATAGTTTAAACGTGCTTAGGTTATAAACGTATCATAAGTTTGGTCGATAAGTCATCGGTAATGTAGAACAGCCACTTATCTTCTGGGCTACATGCAAGAAACTCTATTATATATTATTATTTAGTTATTATTATTATTTATTTATATTATTATTATAGCAACGGCCATACCACGCTGGAAACACCAGTTCCCGTTAGATCACTGAAGTTAAGCAGTGTTGGGCGCGGTTAGTACTTGGATGGGTGACCGTCTGATACTACTGCGTTGCTGTTGGCGGTGGTGGGTGTGGTGAGCCCACACTTGTAGTTATTTACTACAAGAAACTATCCACCTAGAAACACTACCCGAATCGGGTAGTGTCACGCTTACCCCTTGAGGCTCGCCGAAAGGGAAATGGCTTAATGGTATATATATTTTCAATCCGTCGGTAGAGCGGGTGTTCTGTACTGGTACGGTAGAAACCTTTGCGCGTACTCCGTCTCTAGTTGAATGTCAACTAATAAGAGGTTATATCACAGCTATCACTATTTTTATTAAAAATAACTTATTCTTCTTGCTGAATATGTCTAAAGGTAATTTTTCCAATACATAAAATACCACAGACGCGGAACATCATGTTTTCCACTCTTCAGATGTTTTGATTTTCATAAAAAGCTGCGGTTGGCTTTGCCCTCCGGTGTGGGGCAAAGCCGACGAAATACAGCTTGTCAGAAATAATTCAATTATTAAATCATTGTTTTATTCATATAATTGTTACTTATAGAATTATGATGTACAATAATGTAGGACTCGAAATGGGAAAAAAATGGATCAATTCCACATCTTATTAACTTTAAAAAAATCATTGACTGTTAACTGGTCGGCGCTGCCCCTCCTTACCCTACTTAAGGTCTCTCAATTTCCTTGACAAAATAAAGCCCCCTGATTATCAGACCTTACATTTTGATCCGAACAGATAAATTTTTAACCAATAAGATTAATTTTCCACTAAAAAAACGAATTCTCAACAAAATACATAAAACAGATAGGGGATCGTTCATATATTACGTAACACGTTCAATTTAAGAATTTTAAATTAGATTACAATCAAATTCAAAATCCTATTTAACGTCCAATACTCAAGTTAATGTATAGAATTCCTGAAAATAAAAACAAGAATCCAATTACCAATTTGGACAATCACCATGAAATGCGCCTATTGTAATTTGAAAAAAAAAGAAAAAATTTTCCTACAAAGAAAAAAAAAAAAAAAAATTCCTTCTTTCTTGGACAAAAAATAAAAAAGAGGAAAGAAAAATGAGAAGGCAACCAACCACATTCTCTTCCTTCTCTTTTTTTTATTTCTTTCGTAATTTTTATTATTATCAAATCACAACACAAAAACATTGGAATGTTTTTGTGTTGTGATTTTTAATCAATTTTTAACCAAAGATGCAATAGATAAATTTCATTTGAAAAAATTAATTTTCAAAAAAAAAAAAAAGAATCTTCTACAGAACAGCTGAATTTTCCACCAAATACTTGAATTTTCTATCAAATTGCTTAATTCCCAAGACAAAAAGACGAATTTTCTATACAAAACAGTTGAATTTTTAACCCGAAAATATGAAATTTCAACAAAAAGGTTAATTAGTTTAACTTTCAACCAAGGATTTGAATTTACAACCTAAAAAGATGAATTTTCAACAAACTAATTAAATTTTCAAGACAATAGTTGAATTCTTAAGCAAAAAGTAGAATTTTCAATCTACAAAAAACATTAAATTAAAACTAAAATAAATAATAATAAAAAATATTAGGTACTAATTTTCTACTGAAAAAACGAATGTTCAATTAAATAGTTAAATTTTCAACCAAATAATTAAATTTTTAATAAAATAGTCGAATTTTTCAATTTGTAACCAAGAAAATGAATTTTTAACAAAGTAGGTCAACTTTTCACCAAAAAAGGTAAATTTTCAACCAAGAAGAGGAATTTTCTACAAACTAATTAAATTTTCAAGAAAATAGTTGAATTCTTAACCAAAAAGTAGAATTTTCAATCTACGAAGATAAATTCTCCACCGAAACGCCGAATTTTTGACCAAAAAGATTAATTTTCAACTAAAATAATGAATCTGCAACCAAGAAAATGAATTTTTAACAAAGGAGGTCAACTTTCAACTAAAAAAGACAAAATTTCAACCAAGAAGACGAATTGTCTACAAAAAAATTAAATTTTCAACCCACAAAAAACATTAAATTAAAACTAAAATGAATAATAATAAAAAATATTAGGTACTAATTTTCTACTGAAAAAACGAATGTTCAATTAAATAGTTAAATTTTCAACCAAATAATTAAATTTTTAATAAAATAGTCGAATTTTTCAATTTGTAACCAAGAAAATGAATTTTTAACAAAGTAGGTCAACTTTTCACCAAAAAAGGTGAATTTTCAACCAAGAAGACGAATTTTCTACAAACTAATTAAATTTTCAAGACAATAGTTAAATTCTTAACCAAAAAGTAGAATTTTCAATCTACGAAGATAGATTCTCAACCAAAACGACGAATTTTTAACCAAAAAGATTAATTTTCAACTAAAATAATGAATCTGCAACCAAGAAAATGAATTTTTAATAAAAAAGGTCAACTATTAAACAAAAAAGACAAAATTTCAACCAAGAAGACGAATTGTCTCCAAAAAAATTGAATTTTCAACCCACAAAAAACATTAAATGAAAACTAAAATAAGTAATAATAAAAAATATTAGGTACTAATTTTATACTAAAAAAAACGAATGTTCAATTATATAGTTAAATTTTCAACCAAATAATAAAATTTTTAATAAAATAGTTGAATTTTTCAATCTGTAACCAAGAAAATTAATTTTTAACAAAGTAGGTCAACTTTTCACCAAAAAAGGTAAATTGTCAACCAACAAGACGAATTTTCTACAAAAAAGTTAAATTTTAAACCCGAAAATATTAACTTTTTACCAAAAAGACAAATTTTCAACAAAATAATTTAATTTTTAACCATAGAGATGAATATTGAATTAAAATTATGAATCTTCAATAAAAAAAATAAAAAAATGTAATACAAAGTAGTTCAAGTTTCAACTCAGAAGTTAAATTTTCCAACCAAAAAGACGAACTTTCATCGAATAATGATTTTCAGTCAATAGAGAAAAAAAATGTCATCCAAATTATTGAACTTACGAGCCAAAAGACGAATTTTCTGCAAAAAAGTTCAATTTTCAACCCGAAAATATGAATGTCCAATAAAAGAGTTAATTTTCAACCAAACAAGAGGAAATTTCAACCAAAGCGATGAATTTTCAACAAAAATTATGAATTTTCAACTTGAATAGTTAAATTCTCAATGAAAAAAATAAATTTCCAAATAAAAAAGATAAAGAGAGGAACCTTTAACCAAAAAAGTCAATTTTCAACAAAGTGGTTCAACTTTTATACAAGTAGTTGAATTTTAAATTTAAAAAACAAACAATTTTTAACCAAAAATGGAATAGTTACCTTTTCAGTTGAAAATTTAATTTTTTAACAAATAAAATGAGTTTTCAACAAAGTAGTTCGACTTTTAACCAAAGAGATGAATTTTCAACAAAAAATATGAATATTCTATTAGAATAGTAAAATTTTAAATTACAAAATTAATTTCCAACACAAAAAAAAGGATTTTCTACCAAAAATCCTGACCATTAATATTCAAAAACAAGAATTTCAATCTTGTTATATTTTTAACATATCTTTTATGGACAGAATAAAATAATTTAAAATCAAAATAAGAAAATTTTAATTTATCATCCTTGACAGTTATTTAAAGTGCCTCTTTTAGAAATTCTTACGACCACCCTGTACAAATAGTGCTGGATAACCAGTTAAATTTTAAACAATTCTAATCAATAAAGGTTCATGACAGACGGAAATAAACTTATTCTCAATATGCTGACTGCAAAAAGTTATTAGATTTCATAAAATGGCATTAAATTGAGGCGCCGGATGCAAGAAGGAGATATAGAATTATTTTGCTGGAGTGGGGAGGCCCCTGAGCACTTGAAACTAAAGTATTCAGTTTTAATTTTTGAAATATATATCCTGAGGGAAAATTTAATTCCGCATCTTTTTTTCCTCATAAAAAAAGTTGTAGCTTTTTTATTTTTCGAATTATTTACGAAAAACTGTTTTTTTCTTTGATCAAAATATTTTGATTTTTTTCACTTCAACTCGCCACAAAATGGGAGGTTTTTGATATTTTGTGATAAAACTTATCAGAAATATGCATTGCCATGTTCTGCGACCGATGACGTCAGCAAAAGTTTGAAATGTTTATTTAAAAAATTGTTAATAATTTTTTTCCAAGACGGTGCATAATTCGTGCACAAAGAACTTCTAGCGTTTCGGGAGTCGAGCGAATTTTGAGCAAGGGAAAACTGTCAGCGAGAAAGTTGTTCAGAAAGGTTCAAGGAAGTTTTCTGGAAAGTTTTAGCTCAATTGGAATAGTAGTTAACAAACTGTTGATGTTTTAATTTGCAGGCGCGATGGAATTTACTCCGCGTATACTATAGCCTGGCCGGTAAACCACTACCCCAGCGTTAGGTGCAACTGTGCCTCACAGCCCGTCGAGATTTTGTAATTAGAATACAAAGAATATGGAAAATCATGGTTTATAATAAATAGTTCTTCTTCTCTGATAAAAATATTTTTATTGTGCTACTTTTAGGAACATGAACTTCATAAAAGTCTTAAAAATAAGGAATCTCTCTAATTTTTTTTTTTTTGTATTCGGCGTGTCCTCCGTCTGACCTCTATTTGTAAATATACTTATATAGGCTTGTGGGTTGTTTCTTTACCAAAAATAAAGTATATCAGTTTAGTTTAGTTTCTTTCGATTAGCAGAGCAGATTGTAGAAATATTACGTGATATATAAAAGATAAAAGTTGTTCGATTAAATTATCCTGATAGCTATTGAAGTGCTATTAGATAAATATAGTGAAGTTTTCCAATTAAAAAATGGAAAATAATTTAAAATCTACGAATGGTAGAAAACGAACGAAGCATGAAAGTTTGTGGGAAAGAAATGTTCTAAAATGTTGCAGAAATGCGGTATGTAATAATTAATTTATTTTAGTTATCACCAAAATATCAATGTGTACTGTGTTTTTAATTCCAAAATCTGGACGGGCTGTGAGGCATAGTTGCACCTAACGCTGGGGTAGCGGTTTACCGGCCGGGCTGTAGTCTACGCGGAGTAAATTCCATCGCGCCGGCAAATTAAAACATCAACAGTTTGTTAACTACTATTCCAATTGAGCTAAAACTTTCCAGAAAACTTCCTTGAACCTTTCTGAACAACTTTCTCGCTGACAGTTTTCCCTTGCTCAAAATTCGCTCGACTCCCGAAACGCTAGAAGTTCTTTGTGCACGAATTATGCACCGTCTTGGAAAAAAATTATTAACAATTTTTTAAATAAACATTTCAAACTTTTGCTGACGTCATCGGTCGCAGAACATGGCAATGCATATTTCTGATAAGTTTTATCACAAAATATCAAAAACCTCCCATTTTGTGGCGAGTTGAAGTGAAAAAAATCAAAATATTTTGATCAAAGAAAAAAACAGTTTTTCGTAAATAATTCGAAAAATAAAAAAGCTACAACTTTTTTTATGAGGAAAAAAAGATGCGGAATTAAATTTTCCCTCAGGATATATATTTCAAAAATTAAAACTGAATACTTTAGTTTCAAGTGCTCAGGGGCCTCCCCACTCCAGCAAAATAATTCTATATCTCCTTCTTGCATCCGGCGCCTCAATTGTTGTTACGTGGAAAAAATCGGGAGTAAATGAGAAACTTTGAAATATTTTCGATTGTAGCTTCGTGACTTTACACCGCAATAAAATGAACAATCTATTATTAAAAAGGTGTGTTTTTCTACTTTAAAACAAAACAAAAAATTAGAAATAAAATTAAAAATGGCGGAATAGTGACCTATTATACACAATATACATATGAACCCATCAAAAAACGGTTCAGCAGTCATTTTTCGTTCAGCAGAGAACAAGTTTAAAAACTTATTTTGTCTTTAGAGGAACAACATTTCCAGGACCATGGGAAAAAATGCAAGGATTTTCCAGGTTTTTCCAGGTAAAAAAATTCAAGGACTTTTCCAGGTTTTCAAGGATTTCCAGGACGCTAGACTTTCTGCTTAAATAATTAAAAAAAAAAGGTAAAATAAACAGAAGGGTATAAAATTTCTTCACCAAAAGGAAGAAAATTGAGACGTAGATCTTTGAAAAATTAAAAAGTGTTGATTCCTCGTGCACTTTTTAACAATGGCCCATATTTAAAGTTAAATACAATCAGAAAGGCTCATTGTCGGACATTGCAGATTAGCAAAGTTCACATAAAATATATAAACAAGTTCCGGTTTCTGTCAGTGTTGGATAATTTTCCCGTGTTACTCTTCCTCACACGTCCTCGCTTCTTCTCTCATAATTGTGAAATATAATTTATGACCTTGTCAGCAGTTGCTCATGGTAGGTGGCTGTTACAACGGTAAACCGCAAGGAGTGGCCATCGGTCATTGTTGTTGCAACAATGCTTTGTCGTATTAGTGACTTCTTGCCCTGGCCTTGTGCTCAGTGCTCACCGTGCGACCCGAAAAAAAAATTAATTTACAGCGGGAAGTCATTTACGAAACTCGAAATTCAACACGGAAAAAAATTTACTGTCTTACAGAATTTTTTGTTTAAACTATGAAAAAAGACTCGATTTGAAGACATCATGGAACCAAAAACATCTCCTTGACAACGAATGTGGAAAATTGACATTCGGAAGATGTACGAAATTGATGTTTTTTAAAAACCGTTTCTTTCCGTGAGCTAATCTGAACTACTGCGCTTTTAACAAGGGGAGATTGCCAATTGTGAATTTTAGTTTTGGTTCATTTTTTTTTAATGAAAACTCATTACCTGAGTATTAATTTTCCAAAGCAGTAATATTAGGGTGTCCAGCGATTCTTCGGAACAAAATTCAAGGTCTTTTCCAGGTTCTCCAAGGTCAAAAAGTCAAGTTTTTCCAGGTCTACTTTTTTATACATCAAATAATGAAAAACCCGTTCGTTATACATGTAAAAAATTAACCATTTAATTTTTTATTGGCGAACAATTTTTAAAGAAAGCAGAACCATAAATAAAAAAATTATTAAGTTTGTGTGAACATAAGTTATCTTTATGAAATCTTTGGGGATATTTTTAAACCTTTGTAAAGTCTTTGAAATCCTTGAAATCTTTTAAATCTTTATGAAATCTTTGAAATCTTTGTGAATTCATTGAAATCTTTTGGAGTATTTAAAATCTTTATGAAATCTTTGAAATACTTGTGAAATCTTTTTTTAATCTTTGTTTATGAAATCCTTTGTGTTCGTTTGAAATCATTGAAATCTTTTGAAATCTTCTCTAATTTGTTGAATTTTTTTGAAATCGTTTAAAATCGGTAAAATGTTTTGAAATCTTTAAAATCTGGTGTACTGTACCCTTGTTGAAATCTTTGAAATTCTTGAAATATTTTGAAATTTTTATGAATTCTTTGGAATATTTATGAAATATTTGTGAAAGTTTATGTATGCGTTTGAAAACACTGGAATATTGGAAATCTTTGCAAAATCTTTTGAAATCTTCTAAACAAAATTTAAAATCGTTTAAATTTTTTGAAATGTTTTGAAATCTTTGGAATATTTTGAAATCCTTACTAATTCTTTGAAATATTTGTGAAATATTTTTGAAATCTTTTGTCTTTGTTTTAAAGTATTGAAGTATTTAAAATCTTTGTGAAATATTTCATTATATTTTTAAAAATTTGAAATCCTTTAAAATCTTTGAAATGTTTTGAAATCTGGTACCATTGTTGAAATCTCTAAAATTCCTGAAATATTTTGAAATCCTTATGAATTCTTTGAAATATTTGTGAAATCTTTTGTATTTGTTTAAAATCAGTGGAATATTTGAAATCTTTGTGAAAACTTCTAGAAAAATTTTAAATCGTTAAAAATCTTTGAAATGTGGTGTTCTGAAATCTTTGAAATTCTTGTATTCTTTAGAAATCTTTATAATTTTTTTTCATGAAATCTTTAAAATACATAAAATCTTCATGAAATCTTTTGAAATCTTCTAAAAAAATTTGAAATCGTTTCAAATCTTTGAAATGTTTTACAATTTAGTTTACTATAACCTTTTTAAAACCTTTGAAATTCTTGACATCTTTTGAATGTTTTAAAATCTCCTTGAAATCTTTATGAAATCTTCGAAATCTTTGGGAAATTGTGAAATCTTTTTAATCTAGTACGCGCCGTTTTTAAATCTGTGAAATTCTTAAAATCTTTGAAATCTTTGTGAAATCTTTCTTAAAGCTTTGTTTGTGAAATCTTTTGTTTTCGTTAAAATTATTTAATTATTTGAAATATATTTCAAATCATTTAAAATCTTCTGAAACCTTTTGAAATCGTTTGAAATCTTTGAAATCCTTCAAATCTTTTGAAAGTTTTAAAATCTTTTTGAAATATTTGTGAAATCTTTCAAATTTAGTGTGCACGCCTTTTTTAAATCTTTGTGAAATGTTCAAAATCCTTTTAAATATTTTAACATTTGATTCTGAAAGTGAATTAACATCGAACTATTAAAGTCTGTGCATTGCAATAAATAAAATAATTGGTACAGTCTACAAAAAATGCCTTGAAATCTCTTTGTTTATTCTGTAATGAAAAAAAGATAAATTACATCTTGATAAATAAAAAACTTTTCAGTAACAAGATTTCTTCTAAAGGAGATGTTTCTTTCATAATAGACTAAAAGATTTAAATTGCTCTTCGTATTTCAATAAAATAACTGTTTTAAAAGCAAAACAAAAATAATAATTCAAATTCAAGGTTCTCCTGTAAAATTCAAGGAGATTTCCAGGTTTTCAAGGTTTAAAAAAAAATTCAAGGAGAATTCCAGGTTTTCAAGGTTTTCAAGGTCGCTGGACACCCTAAATATGCTCTCCCAATCGGCCTGTAGCTCAGGAAGTAGCGCTGCAGCTTCTTAACGGAAGGTTGCGTGTTCTATTCTCGCCGGCTGCACTTTTTTAAATTATTATTATATTATATTATTATTATATTATATTGTTATTATATTTTATTATTATTATTGAAATGATCAAAAATCTAATTTTCTTCAATAATCTTCAAAAAATATGCAAGCAATAATTTGTTAATGTCATTTTTCAAAGAAAATCGGTCTTTTATTAAACTTATTCATCTTTTTTTGCAAACAAATTTATTTTCTATAAATGCTGATAATTTTCATAATTTATCAATCATTTTAACAAAAAAAAAGTGCAGGCAGCGAGAATGGAACACGCAAACTTCCGGCTATGGTGTTCAAAGTCGACGCAGAATCGAATTATGTGTAATAAAAATAAAAAGCTTTTTAAGACATCATATGCACTTTTCAACTCCAGAAAATATCCAAATATTTTATGTCAATATTTAAAACGAAAAGAATCTAAGTACATGTTAGCGGAGTTGAAATGCTGAAATTAATCGAATCATTTTAGCCGAGCAAAAATAAGTTCTAGTTTGGCAATTTGAAAAAAGAAAAAAAATGCAAATCGTTTAATGTCTTCCGTCCGGTTGTTGTAATTAAAAACTCATAACATTTTACATATAAGCTACAAAATTATGAGGAATTATTTTTCGGTTCTGTTTTTAGTAGCGAACAATAATAAAAATTAAGAAATTAAAAGGCATTTGTTTGAAGAGCAAGATACAATTTGCTGAAAACGTAAAAAACATGGTTTTTAAATGTTATTTGCTTGCACTTTAAAAAAATAAAATGGTACATATGTCTAAGTTCTTTAATTTGAATCCCATAAACCTGTAGTTATTTTATTAGCATGACAAAAAATTCGTAATTTTTAAATGGTTTCAAAATCGTGAATTTTTCCTTTTTTAAATGATTTTAACGGTTAAAAAAGTGACGAACATTTTGTTTGCCTAACAAAATAATGACATATTTCTTCGATTTCAACTGCAAAAATTCAACTTGTACAACTTTTTTTTTGTAATTTGCAATTAACTACATTTAAAAAAAAACATGTTTGTTTTGCACATTTTCAAAAAATTAGGTATAAGATGCTCAACAATATTTTTAAATAAATTGTATAGAGTTATTCACCACAAAAAAACTATATTTGCAAAATATTTGCCATAATGTATTTGCCCATAGGAAAATCTTTTTCAATTTTCATATTCAAACACCAAATAGAAGACAAGAACCAATTTTAACAAATTTTGGTCTTCTTTTGAATGCCAGACCACAATTTTTTAACAATTTTTCGCTAAAACTATGAAATTATGCGATCAAATTAAAATTATGCGTTTTGAATTCACATGCACCAAAGATGGTGGTGCTAATAAAAGTCTCATTGGAAGAAAAAGGAAAGAAATTCTCTGTCCTCTTTCTTCTAATAGATTTTTTAGTATCACCGCACGCTCCTAGAGGCGCCACGATTAAGCCTCTGCATTTATGTATAATACTTTTGCATGAACTGAGAACTAGATGTGAGATTTCATTGTAAATCAGTGAAAATTCTTAATGATTTGATTCAGAAACTCATTTCTCACTGATTCAATTTATAGAGTATGATGAATTTTAAATACAGTAAATATCGTTTAAATCATTAATGAAACAGACATAGAATTAAAATTGGGAAGTAATAATATTTTCCTACAATTTGTTAATTAAAAATCAACAACAAATTTCTGACATTTCAGAAAAAAATATAAATTACCTTGTGACTTTTTTTATTGCAAAGAAAAATTGTGGTTTTGGATAATATTTTCTTTTCTTTAGAAAGAATTAGATTAATTGTTTTTAAACAGACAAATGAGTTTCTGTTTAAATTCAAATTTTTAAATATCACAGGAATATGGTACCGAATTGGAAATGATTCAAATAAACCTAACTTAAAGGTTTTGATCAGTTTTAAAAGATCCACTGCACCCTAAGAATTTTCCAAATTAAAAAAAAATTCTGTAGCGCTGAAACATAACTCAAATGAAAGGGAAATAATGTCTCACAAGACCTACTTATTATTTCAATTCGCCAATAAGAATGCATTATGATTTTAAATGTGGGCTATGAATGTGCGACTCCATTGTTAATGTGTACTCCATTGTCTACACACTTCGATTAATTAGCGTCAGGTACTCTATTGAAGAGCGGCGTAAAAGCGATAAAAATAGTTTCAGTCACAATAAGATAAATTACGCTACTCGAGTGGGACTTTGGTATTTCAAGAACTTCAATTGTTGTTCTTTAAATACAAAATTACCGGGAAGTTCTGGTCGACTAAAGATTTATTATAGTAAGTAGATGACGTTTTCTCTCAACAAGAAACTGAAAGTTAAATTTCTTTAAACAAAATAATTCTAAAATCAAGACTTTAATTATTTACCAATATTTATCAGAATGTATAATCTGATTCACTTTCGATTCCGCCATTAGACATTTGTTGTAACTATTGGAAAATATTTTTGTTCATAATGTGTTACAAACAATAATTCTAAAAGATCCAGAATTTTGGAAGAAATAAAAACTGACAAGTTTTATCTCACAATTTGGCCCGTAATACGGGACCTTTTTTACCCTTAAGGACAATTTTTGCGCTAAATACTCACGCTTGATTCTTCAAAATAAAACCTTGCTTTAAAAAAATGTATATAAAAAAAACGTTTTTTATTACAACAATTTAAATTGATTTCTTCATTGTAAAAAAAACTGCAGCCCCTTTAGTTTTTTCAGTTTTATGCAACTATCATAGCTGATTGAATCTTCAACCAAACAAAATAACAAAAATCTGTCCGCATTGTAATTTCACCACATTTTTACATAGGACTTTTAAAATTAAAATTCAAACCATTGACAACTTGAATGTAGTGATTGTGAATCCTCTTTTGTTAAAGCTCCTTCGGCTTTAACGAACAAAATCTCATCACGTGTCTCGTGGGGAAAAAAGGTCAAAAGCAAATTTTTAGACATAATTTAGGCAAAAAAATGTGTTATTACACATTTTATTGTACCTTGTGTTTGTTTTCCAAAAATTTGTAATGTCATTTTTCACGATTAAAACAACTACGTATCTTATAAAAAAATAATTTATAACAAATTTGTCGTTTTTTTTGTGAGCAACTTTCGTCTTTTCATTTTTTTCGTATCTTGTGTTTTTGGGTAAGCAACTTTTGTCTATTCATTATTTTTTGTGCTGATTTTCGAAAAATTTTAATTTTTTAATATTTTATATTATTTTTTACGATTAAAACAAAAACTACGCGTCCTGTAAAAAAAGATTAAAAACCAATTTGTAGATCTTTTTTAAATGAACAATTTTTGTGAATTCATTTTTTTCGTATCTTGCATGGTTTTACCGAAAAATGGATTTTTTATTTTTAATAGAATTTTTCACTATTAAAACGAAAAATATAAGTCTCATGAATAAAATGGTTTCAAGAAAATTTGTTCATTTTGTTAAGATGAACAATTTTGCTTTTAACATTTTTTTCATATCTCGTACAGTTTTCCTGGAAAATTGCATTTTTGATTTCTTAAAAAGTATTGTTGATGGATAAAACCAGAACCGTTGGTCAAAAATGGCTGGTTAATGAACTTGTTCTTTTTTTTGCATGCCTTAAAAAAAGTGTGCCTAAGTTCAATCCAATCTGATCAGTCTTTCGAAAGTTATCGTGCCTACAGACAAACAGACAAACAGACAGACTGACAAGCAGACAGAAACCTTCGTAAAAATCGTTTTTTTCTGACTCAGGGGGTCTCAAAACGTGGAGATTCGATGAAAACCAACGAAGTCAAATTTTACATAAAACTAATACCTTCTGATTTGAATGAGAATGTAAAAAAATGTTAAAACTAATATAGATTACAGATTGTTTGTTACCTCTTCATAATACGAGCCATAAGATTCATCTTGTAATCCGTCGCAAAACTGTTCGTGAAATCTGGTGACATGTCTGTGTATTCCTGTTGTATTGGAGTTAGCCATCTTGATAACCCGATTATCTGGGCATAATTTGCAAACTGCGTATTTTTCATTAGTAGATTCATTTCTTCTAAATTCAAAAATATTCATGAGCATGGCTTTCGACGTTGTTCTAACCTTTCTTTTTCGTTCCAATAAATCATCCAATGAAAGTGGATCAATCTATAAGTTTTAGAAAAGGAGATAAGAGGTTTAAATTACAGATTCTCTTTCTTTAAAAATTTGAGCTTTTTTGCTTCTTCACAGACACAGAGAAAAGTTTGAAGTCGTTACGACTTCAAATATTTTAAAAATTATTCAATTATAAACGTTTCTCCGTTCATAAATGTCTAATACAACGTTCTAAGCAAATATCCGGATGTGTGTGAGAGTGTGACGTGAGGGTGAGGAGGGGTCGCCCTTTTTTATTGATAACGATGACTTAAAGACGGATGTAGATAATAATTTCTCTAAAATGATAGGATTTCTAATAATATCATTAAATTTTGTTTTAATACTTTATAATATTTTTAAAAAATGCATTCTTTACAGTAAAGTGTTTTTTATCAACATAATTCAAAGTTAATACGTTATAATTTTCTGTATTCACGTATTTCAAAGTTGATGAAAGATAATATCTTTGATGAAAGAATGTGAAAGATTATTTGATTCGAGACTAATCGATTAAACTATTGGGAATGGTGGTCGACCATTTCACCATCTGGTGGCAAAAATCAAACCTAGAAAGAGTAGGTAGAATTTTAATTTTTGCATTGAAGTGTTTTTACGATTGTTTTGTGGAGTTCAAAACAATTATTGTTGATTAGTAAAAAGAAGTCGTGATCGAAACAAAGTAATTCAGCTTAGAAAATGTATATAACTTCTTTTGATGCACAGTAGTACTCTATGGCACCTGCAGCTGCGCAGTAGTTTTATGGCCCGTTAGAACACCTCCAGAAATACGTATCACGATTGCTTTCCATAATTACATATAAGAAAATCTAAAAATTTAAACTAAAATTATTTTTTAATTTGATTTTTATAAATATAGAAAACAATCACCCTGCCCTAACATCTCAATGCAATATTCCCAAACACTAGCATTGCGAGTTTCAGAAAATCTTCACTGAATTTTTTGTGCTATCCGGGATGGCATGTAGTTTTCACTGCATAATAAGCTTAAATGAACTTTAGTTCATAACTATAGCGAAAAATGTATGTGTACATGTATGTATATTTCATGTATGAATTAACAAAAATTTACTTTAAATTCATGTTTTCTTCCAAATAAGTTCACTTACGCTTAATGTGTTGAAATTTGAGATAAATAGTACAATAGTTGTTTTTTAGGGCGCATTTCACGGGCGCCTGTTTTGAATTAATCGATGAATTAATATTTTACATAGGATTCATTTCTAGCGAACATGTTGGTCTATGGCAAATCTGATTGGTCGAGAACCTAGATGCGAACTCGATGCGGCAAATTAATTCATCGATTAATTCAAAACAGGTATCCGTGAAAAGGCACATTTAGAAAAACACTTTTGTCAAGATATGTGTTTTTTCACTGTATATGATGGAAATTTTTATCTGAAACACTTTGTTTTCGATAAAGACTTTTAAATTCTACCTACAGTTTCTAGTTCTGATTATTAGCACCAGATGGCGTATCGCAGTTAAGCCATTCGCAATAAGAGTATTTAATTTTATTGAAGAGGTTGAAGAGTAAGGAATTTATAGCTCTTTGGTTATGGTCATTTATAATATTTGAAAATTCGGTCTTTGTTTTGTACTAAAATTGTTTTCATTATCATAATTAAAAGTTGATGTAAGAATATATAAGATTCCTTGATTCGAGATCAATCGATTGATCTATAATACTCAATGTTATTTTCTGATAATTTTTACCCCCTTCCCCCCCGTAAAGATTTTTCTACAGTAAGTGTATGTAACATGTAACTTTAACATGGGCGTAACTCTAGAGGTACCCCCCACCCCCACCCGCACAAGCGTGAACGAATATTTTTCACATCGAGTTCATATCTACGTTATTATTGCCTTTATGCCCGTGCATATCATAGACCACAAACATAATAAAGCAGATATGAACTCGACGTAAAAATAATTCGTTTGTAGCACGTGTAAAATATATACGATGTAGGCTTTTTCAGTAGGGTTGGAATTAAGCTTTCAGAGTGAGAGTGCCTTTTCCCTGAGGCCTGCTTTTAATTAATCGATGCATTAATTGGCCACATCGTGTTCGCATCTAGGCTCTCGACCAATCAAATTTGCCATAAACCAACACGGTACCTACAAATGAATACTATGTAAAATATTAATTCATCCATTAATTCAAAACAGGCCTCCGTAAAAAGGCATCGTTAGTAAAATTTTGAATCCCTTCAAAATTAGATAGAATTACTTCAAGATAAAACATTAAAAATTACTAGACTAAACTTTAGTTTTCTAATATCTTCGTAAGAAATAATTTCTCACTGTAAGTGTATTGGAAAATGAGGTACACTGCAGTCCCGCTTTACCCGTTCCCGATAGACCAGAGAGAGATGCGCTGCGTGGTCAGCGGAGCAAATCCGCAAGGGTGTATAAAAAAAGCAGGCAGTACCCTTGGCGGTTTAAAATGCAGTCTTGATGACTTGAACAGTTAAAAATTAAAAGCGTTTGATTTCTTAAGATTTGGAAATAAAATTTTGAAGCTTTTCAAGCATGTTTTAACTATTTGAAATGAAAAGAATTTAGCTTCTAATTTACGTAATGTGCAGTTAAAATTTTTTTAATTTTTCAATTTTCAATGTTTCTAGTTTAAAATTGCTTAAAATAATATAATTTTGAAAATTTTAAAGTTCACTGATTGATACTTTAATTTAGAGCTTTGGAAATTATACCGTGGATTTATATTTTTGGAATTTAATGTGAATCTTTGAACTCTATACTTTATAAAAGTTAGAAATTCTAAATTTTGCAGTTTATCTGCATTTAATTTAGAATTGTTTAATTGACAAGTGTTAGAACCTTCCATTTTATACGTGTAAATTATTGATAATTCGAACACAAAATGTTTGAAATAAAAAACTTAAACTTCAATTTAAAAAGTTCAAAATTAAGGAGTTCCACTTTGAGTGCTTTAATTTGTAGTTTATTTTTTATTACTTCAAACGGAAAAATGTTTAGCTTTAGAGTTCGAATTTTTTAATTTGATTGACGGTGAAAAATGTTCGCAAACTGAGAAAAAACCGGGCATTTTTTTCTTCGATTAAAATGGCCACCCTGTTATATGTACGTACATACTCATAACTCAGTACTCTGATAAATTTGGATTTTCGAGCACAAGCATTTTCACGTTCATTATATTATAAAACCAAAATGGCAAAAACACAAAGAAAATATTTTTTTGGACAAAACTCCAACAGGAATGGTTCACACGGCCCTGATTGTTTACGGTTTAGAGTCGCGATTCACCATCGAGGCCATTGAGGGTACCCCCGACACGGCTGGTAAAGCGGGACTGCAGTGTATTTTCACTTTAACCAACTGAGAGGAAAACAATGGACCAAATGCATGGGATTCGGTCCATTTTTACTAATATCGTCGTAAAAACTAATTTTGTCTGTATAAGCGTATTGGAAAAATAGTTTCTCTTTTTTAAGAACTATTTAATGAAACAATAAAATGATAATAATTATTATTAATTATGAAGATATTACAAAAATAAAGTTTTGTCCCATAAATTTGGTGCAGTTTTCCCTCAGCACTCAACGAAGTGAAGTTAGCTGGTGGTTGAAGTGAAAACACCTAATTAGTTATATTTATCAAGAACAATTTAGAGCATATGCTTCAAATTGTATCGATATCGACTCAAAGAACGTTGTTCAAATGTTGTTTTTTTTTATTCGGATATTTGTCAGCGTTAGCCCTGTTTAAATTTAAATACGGGGTTATGAATTAGACGAGGTTAAAATTTCTTCAAAAAATGTTTTTCACTACCTCTTTATTTAATATATTTGAATTAAAACGTCGAAATTGACCTTTGCCGATTTCAGCGCTACTGCGGACGAATTTGCAAAGTAAAAAACTAATAGTATGAACATAGATTCAAGTGAAATAAAATCTCTATTCATACAACGTTCCTTGAGCCGATTCTTTATTTAATGAAATAAGAAAATCGATATACTTTTATTTCAATTTTAGCACTTCATTAAATAGTTCTTGAAAAATAAAAACAAAGTTTCAAGTACAATTATGCTCAGAAATGATTTTTTATGAAGATATTTAAAAATAAAGTTCAGCCCTATCCATTTTGGTATCGTTTTCCCTCCAGCCTCCGACGCCATATTGGTTTGACGCCAGTGTGAAAATTCCAAATTCCCTTCATAAGATTTAGATAACTTCAGTTGTGACACAATGTCATTTAGTATCAAATTTTTATGATTATTCCTCACCTAATTTCCTTTTGGTAATTATTACAAATTGGATAATTTTTTTAATGCTATACTGATTATTTTTTATTATACCTCATCCTCACATTCAGCGAGTATCCCTAGGTAAATTTTCTCGTGAAACGACTTCAAATGTCTGTGAAGTCCTGTCGTATTTGAGTTTGTCATTTTAATGGCTCGGTGATCCTCGCACAGTTTACAAACTGCATATTTATCAGTGTTCCATTCCCCTTTTCTGATCTCAAATATGTGTGACAACGAGGTCTTCATGAGCTTCTTCAGACGCTTCTTCTTGGGCTCGTCCGGATCCATTTTGTATGTTTATTACAATGAATTAAGTCTTCAGAAATGCAGTTGCAGAGGAATAAAGCCAAAAAGCACACGAATAACTCACAAAACATACGCGAATAAACGGCTAACGTGCGGCGAGAAACGAGAGTAGAATTTGTGCACGACCTTGTATGCCGTCTTCGATCGCTTTCGCCGGTTAATGTTCACCACACGTGTGTCTAGACTCGAGACGCGACGCGAGAGTCTCGGGTTCACGCATTTTCGAGACGAGATCTGGCAACCAGTCACTGTCCAACAAGCATAGAATACATAATATGCAAGATTCAAGATTTACTCAAGCATGCTATGAAAACGAAGATTCTCAGCGCCTCACAACGGGGTAAGGGCGAAATTTCTTCGACAGTCGCCTCCACCGTAGAGGCAGGTAGAGGGATCTTTCCACCGCGCCTCCATTAGGTATTTAACTCTGTGACGTCATCAGGCAAGATGTCGGCAGACTGAGGGTCAAGAAGTTCTAGGTGTACCTAGTGTTCTAAAGAGTTTAAGTGCTCGGAGAAATTCTCACGAGCATGAGAATATGCTCGAGAATATGCTCGACCTTTATGTGCTTTGAGAATTTAATTAGCATTTTGAATTAGGATTTAAAAAATCGTATTTTCTACTTTATTAATAATAATTACATTATTTAAATTTCGCTGGAAAATGCATCGCCTCAAATTGGAAAGGGTGCTAAATTTAAATGATAAAAGAAGTCAAAGTAATAGAAAACATATTATTGGCATTGAACAGTGCCTTATTCACGGTTGCTACAATATCCCAATTTCTAAATTCTTCTCGGTATAAAACCAGCCATGCACTTAGAAGATTAATAATATTATTGCAAAATAAATTTTGTTCCTAAATATATTTAAAACACTTTTTAGTTGCGTTTCCAAGATAAAAAGATAAATTTGCAAACAAAAACATGAATGTTTACCCAAATAGTTAGTTGAATTTTCATCCCAAAAGATTAATTTTCTCCCAAAAAAGACTCATTTTCAACAAAGTTTATGAATTTTCATCTAAAAAAAAACTCAATTTTGAACCAAGATTAGACTAGTTAAAATGTCAGAAAAATAAATGTTCAACCAAAAAAAAAAAAACGAATTGTCAAAAAAATATTTTTTTTTTCATAACAAAAAAATGATCTTTTAACAAAATAATTCAATTTTAAACTAAAAAAGCTAAATTTACAAACCAAAAACATAATATTTCAATTTGCAGTTAGAAAGGTAAATTAAAAAAAACGAGTTTTCAGCAAAATTAATTAATTTTGAACCAAAAAAATTATTTTTTAATCACTATGATGAATTTTCAACCAAAAATATGAAATTTTGTTCAAATAGTGGATTTTTTAATCGAAAAGATGAATTTTCTATCAACAACAAAACGAATTTTCAACTAGACAGTTTTTTTCAATGAAAGAAATTAATTCTGAACAAAAAATAGAATAGTTAAATTTTCTACTGTACAGATAATTTTTTAACGAAAAAGATTACATTTCTATCAAAAAAAGTAAATTTTCCACAAAAAATGTAATAGTTAAAGTGAATTTTCAACTAAAATGATGAATCTTCAACTAAAAAAATTTAATTTTCAACCAAATACATGCATTTTACACTAAAAAGATCAATTTTCTACCAAAAATAAAGAAGGATAATTTTCAGTCAGTAAAATAAATTTCAAAACAAAAAACAAAAGAATTTTCAACCAAAGAAATTAATTTTTAACCAAAAAGATGAAATTTTAACTAATGAGAGTACTCTTCTACAAAAAAAGACGGATTTTCAACAAATAGTTAAATTTTCACCGAAAACAGATAAATTTTCAACTAAAAATAGAATAGTTAAATTTTCAGTAAAAAAAAAATAATTTTCAATAAAAGTAAAGTAAATTTAAAAAAAATGGTATAATTTTCAACCAAGAAGATTAAATTTCTATCAGAAAAGATAAATTTTCGACAAAAAATGCAATTTATATTTCCAGTTTAAAAAATCTGCCCGCTTCGCGGGCACATTCTCATGGCGCGCTTCACGCGCGGCTCGCTTCGCTCGCAAGTTTGAGCGCGCCTAGGGCGCGCGACTGTTGGATCTCGCGCTTCGCGCTCGATCATATATTTATCTCGCGCTTCGCGCTCCATTATGTATTCACCTCGCGCTACGCGCTCGGGCGTATTTGCATCGCGCTTTACGCTAGGCTCCTCTAGATTTTTGAACTTCGTGTTCGACTTCGATGAAAAGAAAAAGTTTGTTTGCAAATATTATAAAATTATCAAAACCTCTACATATTAAGTGATTTTTAAATTTGCTTTTATTTTAGACTGAAAAGGAACTTTATTTACTCAAGGTTCTATCGACCTTAAGGAACACATTCTCATCCAGACACTCGCGCTTCGCGCTCGATATTTGATTTGAAAATCATTTGAACCGTATGATAGAAACAAAAAAGTTTGAGCGCAGTTACGGCGTGCGATTTGGTAAATACACTGAGCGCGCACTTTGTGCTTCGTGTTATATGTTCTTCATATACAAATTACTAAATTTGTATTTGATTTCAAATGAAAAGTAATGATATAATTCAGGCGACAAATTTTATTAGTTAACATTTTATTTTAGCTTGTGCCGTTTATCAAAAAAGTTAATTTTTTCATTTTGAATATATTCTTACCACAAAAATTGATTACGGGTGTGTAAGTCTTTTTTGAATGCACAATTTTTGTTCATTTATATGTTTTCGTACCTTGCATTGTTTTTTCAAAAATTTGATTTTTCTATTTTCAATGCTGTTTTTTACGAATAAAACAAAAACTACGCGTCATATCAAGAAGTGAATGATAAGAAATTTGTAGATCTTTTTTAGGTGCACAATTTTGGTGAGATGACCTTTTCTGGTATCTTGCATAGTTTTACAGCAAAATGGCTTTTTTGATTTTTCATTAATTTTTTGTGCGATCAAAATTTGAATTTTTTATTTTTCGAAAAATTCAAAAAGTTGTCATGAAAATATTATAGGGTGTTCAGGAATCAACGTTTTTCTCCTCTTGACTTTTTTTCATATCGTGCGTTTTTCGGCTTAAAATGATCATTTTCGTTTGTTTTTTGGAATTTTGAAAATGCTATAACTCCAGTAATTTTTTTTTTATCACGAAAAGTCATAAGAATATTTTGTTCGTCATTTTGCGTACTACTAATAACCGTACATAGAATTTTCAAATCTTCCAAAAAAGTGGTCTCAAAAATTTTCAAAATATGCTCACTTTTTGGATTTTCATCCAAAATAGCTGGTTAACGAACTCGTTCTCTATTTTTCGGCCATAAAAAGGTGTGCCAAAGTTCAATCAAATCTGATCATTTTTTCGAAAGTTATCGTGGCTACAGACAGACAGACAGACAGACAGACTACAGACTACAGACAGACAGACACCTTCGTAAAAATCGTTTTTTCTGACTCAGGAGGTCTCAAAACGTGGAGATTTGATGAAAACCGACTATGTCAAATTTTACATAAAACCAATACCTTCTCATTAGAATGAGAATGTAAAAATGAATTCTAAATAAGAAAAATCTCATTTTCAACCAAAAAGATCAATTTTCAACCAATACGATGAATTTTTAACAAAGTACATGATTTTTCAACCAAATATTTGAATTTTTAAAGGAATTTCCAACCAAAAGGATGAATTAGTCACCAAGATTCTCTCACAAAATTCGAGTTTTCAATAAAATATAGGAATTTTAAACCAGATATTTGAATTTTCAACATAAGAAGATAAATTATGAACCAAACATGTACGAGTTAAATTTGCAATTAAACCAATTAATTCTCATCTAGAAAACATTATTGTCAACGAAAGAATTAAATTTTGAACAAAACAAGGAGGTTTTAACTAAAATGATGAAACATCAACCAAATAAGTGAATTTTTAACAAAGGAGTTCCACTTCCACTTCAACCAGAAGTAGTTGAATTCAATCAAAAAAGATGAATTTTCAACAAAATAGTTTAAATCCTCAACCAAAACAGATTAATTTTCAACCATAATAATAAAATTAACTTCAAATTTAATTTAAAGAAAATTCCCTAACTCTATCAGGTTTTCCCTGACATTCCCTGACTTTCTGGAATTACCTGACCTGTAGCAACTCTGTAATTAAAAAAAAGTATATGTTTATTTCACTATAGAATGTTTTTGTAAAAATATATGTATTAAGTGTGATATGCTTTAAATTCTCTTTAATGCTCTATAAATGCTCTGTTCGGACTTAAATGCTGAGTATATTTTCAAGAGCATTTGCTCAACATAAATTCTCGAGTGTTTAAAAACTCTAGGTGTACCGTCAAGGGGGCCTATAGAAATTACGTCAAGTCTTTTGAGTGTGGGTCAACGATTTTTCTATGCTGTCTTACATGGGGGGGGGGGGGCGGGGCACGTGGTCAAAACTATTTCTTACATTAGATAGTTTGATTAAAATTGACCAATTTTGTTAAAAAGTTATCCTTTTTAGTTTGAAAATTCAATTTCTTGTTGATAACTCGTCTTTTTGGCTTAAAATTTCAACAAGTTGACTGCATTTTTTTTCTTTTTCGACTAAAAAGTATTGTTTTACTGGAAATTTAGTTATTTTGATGAATATTCGTCTTTCTGGCTTGATAATTTATTTTTGTAGAAATAAGTTCATCTTTTATTTAGTAAAAATGCAACTTTTTGGTTAAAAATTAACCTGCTTCGGTTGAAAAACGAACTTTTTTGTTGAAAATTCAACTATTCTGTAGAAAATTCGTATTTTCGGCTCGAAAATTCAACAATCGGGTAGAAAATTCAACTATTTGGTCGAAAGAGAAACTACTTTTTTGAAAATGAATTTTTTTGAATTGAAGATTCATCATTTTAGTTAAAAATTCTTTACTTTGGTTGAAAATTCGTTTTATTGTTGGATAAAAATTAATTTTTTAAATTAAAATTGAACTATGTAAGATTTTGTTAAAAATTTCTCACTTGTAGTAGAAAATTCATGTATTGTGTTAAAAATTCGAGTTTTTGATAGCAAATTAATCTTCTTGATTTAAAATGTAACTATTTTGTCGACAAATCGTATTTTTTTGTAGAAAATCAATTTTTCAGTTAACAATGTAACTCTTTGCTTGAAAATTAATCTGTGTTAGTTGAGGATTCAAGTCGTTTGTTGAGAATTCGTCTTTATTGGTTAAAATCAACATTTTTTTGTTTTTAAATTCTAATCTATTTTTTTTTTTAAATGTGAACTGCTTTCTTAAAATTCATTTTTCGGGTTGAAGATTCATAATTTATTTGAAAATTCATCTCTTCGCTTAAAAGTTAAACTACTTTGTTGAACATTCATTTTTCTTGGTTAAAAATTAATTTTTTAACTTGATAATTTAACTGTTTGGTTGAAAATTAACGTTTTTGTCAAAAATTTATA